>CAIGRB010038378.1:0-64344 GCA_903798255.1 Fraxinus quadrangulata
AAAAGGGAACTAAATACTCACCTGGTATAAATCTGTTGGTGGTATTGTCATGAAAGTGTTGAACACTTGCTTTGTCTTTTCCCTTGTCCAATGTATCCAGATGATATGTTCCTCCAAAATAAATAGAAATTAATCATTATATGGAATAATTTATAATAAATTCAAACACAACCTAAAAGAAAAATATGGGGATGAAGATACGCTAAACTACTGAAGTAATAAAATTTACTAATCCTATATTTTAGAAAGTAAAATAAATAAATGGAAGAAAATTAGATTTTCTCTCAATAAACACTTGTTTATAATCATTAGCTTTGAATTTGATCTTTTTGCTATTCATAGTAGCTTGAAAAGAGAGTGTTCAGTCTTGCAACGGCTGCACTGACAAACATTCTTTGGTTCACCTTTGGCCCTCCAGTTTATAGGGTTTCTACTGTTATCCCTCGTTATTTCAACAAATCCACCAACTCATATGGTGAATCTATGACTTCTCGATCCTTCTTTTCTTCATGGTCTTTCTAGAATTAATGGCATGTGTTGAGCAGATATCAAGAATGATGAAATCAGGTGGAAAGAAAAGATCTCCAACTTTGATGAGCGTATCATTTACCATTCCATAAGGATGCTTGAGTGTTATGTTAGTCGATTCTAGAACTATTAAATTTGTTTAAGGATCCATCAATCCTAATTTCTTGTAGATAGACAAAGACATTATATTAATACTTGTTCAGAATCAATTGAAGTATTTAAACTATTTGAACTTCCTATAAAGCAAGGTAAAGTGAAACTCCCTCGATCTTTCAATTTAAGAAGGAGCTTGTGCTATAGGATTGCACTACACTCTTCAATTAATGCCACTGTTTCATCTACTGATAACTTTCTCTTCTTGGTTAACATTTCTTTCAAAAATTTAGTATAATTAGGAATTCGGAATGTTGTCAAATGAAAAGAATATTGATATAACATTGTTTAAGGGCATCTAAGAACTTTTTGAACTGTTTTTCCATACGTGTGTTCATTAACAGAAGCGATTATCTTAACATGTTGATTGTTTGACTATTCTTCTTGATTAACATTTACTGATTCTTCAGATCGACTCACTTTTCCTTGCATATGGTAGGTACCCAATTCTCCTCGTTGTGATGGCCAGAACATGTTTCTCTTTTGGCTACCTTCAAAGCCTTTGAGAAATGGAATAAGAGACACATAAGTTCGAACAAGGGTACTAGGGTTGATTGATGGTGTCTCAACAACTTTATATTCCATTGCTTCTATTGCTAACACATGTTCCCTTGGGTTCTTTTTTGTGTCACTTGGTAGTGTATCATATGTTCTGTTGGAAAATGCACATGTTAATGCTTCCATCTGAATTTTCAATTTTTTTGACTGCAGCTTTCTGGTTCTGAAAATTAGTCTCACAGCTGGCAATTTATTGAGCTAATAATTTTTCAATAATGGTTTCTCCTCTTATTGTTAGTGAAATCCTAGTGGGTTGCCCTGAATCTGATATCATTGACCTTGATTATTAATTTAGGAGAAGTTTGAATGCTTGCTCCAACCTAGATTACAAGTGTTAGAGTAAGGTCGTTCTGCTGCTTTTAAAAATTTTGTGCATATGTACGTCATTAGATTGATAAACATGCATGGAGGCTAAAGGAAAACTTGTAGTTGTATGATCTATCATGCGGTCCCCACAGACTAATGATGATTGGTGCACCATGCTCACATTCTGAGTTAGAGTGTCCAATTTCTTTGTTATTACTTCAATCTGGGTTGTCGTTCTTTAACTGCATTTGATGTGATCCCAAGGAGGCATCAAGCGGGCGAAGGATCGGATTATGTTAAGAAGGAGTCAAGGTTGAGTTCGGGGATGAATCGAGACAAGGAAGCCATTCAATCAATTGGTCGAGCCATGAAGATCACGGGGACGGAGTTGACAAGCCAACGGACAAATTTCATGTTGGAGTCGAGGATCAAAAGGGTTGGAAAGACGTTCGAATCAAGAACATGAAGTTAGAGGCCAAAGGGTGACACTATGCGACCGCATAGTGTCTCAAACCATGCGGTCGCATGGTGGCAACCCATAAGCAGAACCTGGCAATTCATGTATGGTCTATGCGACCGCACGAGAATGCCCTATGCGGACATATAGACCAAATTTTAGGCGAGGATTTTAACTTTTTCAAGACTTTCCTTAATTAGTTAGAATTCCTTTTCTATTATTATTCTCGCAATATTTTCGAACTATTTCCTTTTTTAAACTAGATTCTAGGGTTTTTTCATACTTTAGTACAAATAGGTTTTCATATTTCATTGTAACCTAGATTTTGATTATTTTGAAAGAATTAAATTAAATTTGAGAGTTTTATTTCTCCATGTTCTTGGTGGTTTAAAGTTATAAGAGAGAAAAAAGTCTCTACTTCTAGTGAACGTCTAGAGGCAAAACAAAAAACGAAGAATGAAAAATTTTGAGTCATTTTTGTTTTATTTCTTGAACTTGAGTTAATTACCTGAGTCCGCGAATTATGTTGATTATCTGAACTATGCTTGTGGTGGTGTTCGTTGCGGGATTGTGTCCCATTTGATCGAGATCGGTTATTTCTCAAGCCATTGAGAAAGGAGGATAAGCGGTAAAAGGCAAAATTTGATTGATACACGAATGCAAACACATGAGATAAATTAATTTGTTTTCATGTTCTTTCTTTTCTTTTAATTTTTATGTTATTTACTTATTTGCAAAAGAAAAAAAAAAGAGGAGAAACGAGTCAAGGTGAGGAGGAAGAGGTGCCTAAGGGATTTATGCGAAGTTTGTGGATAGTATGCATGCTATACATTATAGGTTTGATCAATTGGGTTTGGCGATTGAACGTATTAGTGGTGATGTAGCTAGGCATGAAACCTTGATTGGGAGTCAGCTTCGAGGGATGCCCCCAAAGGGTTCCTCGTGGGGGTAGAGGAGATAGGTGAGGATGGAATCTTTTGGCTGAATTTGATGGGGAAGATAAGGCAGTGAGTGTAGGTAGTAGTGAATATTATTTAGAAGCTGACATGGACGAATGAGGAATAGAGGAGGTAGGTTTGATCGAGGGGTTGATAGAGATTTGGAGAACATCAAACTGAATATTCCAGCCTTCCAAGGTCGGAGTGACTCCGAAGCTTACTTAGAGTGGGAAAAGAAGGTGAAATTGGTGTTTGATTGCCATAATTACTTAGAGGAGAAGAAGTTAAAGTTAGTTGTAGTAGAATTCACAGACTATGCTATTATTGGGTGGGATCAATTGGTGACTAGTCGTAAGAAAAATTTGGATAGGTCAATTGAGACATGGGGAGAATTCAAGGCTTGCATGAGAAAACAGTTTGTACCTGAATCTTCATTATAGGTTACAAACACTTTCTCAAGGGTCTAGGAGTGTGGAGAATTATTATAAGGAGATGAAGATGGCGAAGATTCGAGCAAATGTAGAGGAGGATCGAGAGGCAACCATGGCTAGGTTTTTGAATGGGTTGAATAGAGATATTGCTAACATAGTAGAGTTTCAGCACTATATAAAGTTGGAGGACTTGGTGCACGTGGCTATGAAGGTGGAAAGATAACTCAGACGAAAAGGGGTGGCTAGGTTTACTATGGAACCCAAATGGAGTAGTGGTGATAGGAATGATCGGTTGGAGACCAGGGAAAAGGTCGATGTACCTAAGGTTAAGGAAGAGGTGAATAAAACTAAACCAAACATTGAAAATCCATCTGGTAGGTCGAGGGATATTAAATGTTTCAAGTGCTTGGGTTCAGGACATATAGTTTCACAGTGTCCAAACCGACATGTGATCCTTCGGGAAAATGGAGAGATTGAGTCAGATGAAGGAAGTGGGAGTGACAGCATGCCTGAGTTGGAGGATGTTAAAGGTAAAACTTGTGTGGAGTACCCGGTTGCGGAGTCATTAGTGGTGATGCGTGCTCTTACTACACAAATAAAGGTGGATGATGAGGAGCAGCAACGGGAGAATTTGTTTCACACTAGGTGTTACATTAAAAATAAGGTTTACAAACGTGGCTAGCACGACCCTTGTAGAGGAGTTGGGATTACTTCTTATGAGACACCATCAACCATACAAATTGGAGTTGCTGAATAATTGTAGAGAGATACGGGTTACCAAGAGGGCCTTGGTGACTTTAAGCATTGGGCAATATGGTGATGAGGTGTTGTGTGATGTGGTTCCAATGCATGCGAGACATCTCTTGTTGGGTAGGTTATGGTAGTATGATAGTAGAGTGAAGTATGGAGGGTTCGCCAATCAGTACAACTTTGTAAAGGATGGAAGAGCTATCACACTTGTGCCTCGACACCACAGTAGGTCCATGAAGACCAACTGAAATTGAAAAGTGAGTGAGAGAATAAAAATAAAGAGTGAAAAAAGAAGAGCAAGAGAGAAGAAAGTAAGGTGACTGAGAGTGAGGGAAAAAGTGTAGAGCCACACAAGAGAAAAGAGAGGGAAGAATCCGATAAGAGAGAAAATTCCCAAGTGAGTTATATGCAAGAAAAGTCGAGTGTGAGAGGGTTTTAGTGAGAACTAACAATCCCTTCCCAAATTTGGATAATTCTCTTTTGCAAGATGTTAAGGAAACAGTCAATGGGGGAATAATTCGTGGTGCGCCATACCTTAACTATCCACGTGTTGTAAATCACATGGAAAATTTGGTGGGTAACAAGGAGGATGTAAGTGACCATGTCATGGTAACGTATCAAATCCCTATACTTAGATTAGACTATGAGCTTGCATGTATGGAAAATTTCTTATTTGTTTATGATATGCATTTACTACAAGATGAAATTCTAGCATGTCACAGGGAGTTAATCATATATGCTAGGCAATTAGAATGCATTATTGTTGACTGGGCGCATGAATGTTTTTATTTTTAATCACAATAGATGAAATTCTAGCATGTCACAGGGAGTTAATCATATATGCTAGGCTATTAGAATGCATTATTGTTGACTGGGCGCATGAATGTTTTTATTTTTAATCACAATAGTCTTAAAAGTCCTAGGTTGGAATTATAGAGTGAGTTTAAAGTCTACTAATCATGTTCTGCACTCCAATTTGACAAATGATTCTAAGTCAGTAATATTGTTCAATTTAAGGTTTTCATCTATTGGTGCTAGTGTTGGAATTTGTGAGACACGGGTGATGATACGTACGGGCCGGATACGAACTTAAAGGAGGTCTAAACTACATCCTAGGGGAGATGGACCATGTCATTCCATTGCTTTGATCGAGAATAAAGGCTACGGTTTACTTCTGCTGGGTAAGTCTAAAATATTTAACAATTTCGACGTTGCTAATGTTGCTTCGTTTGATGCAGGTTCGGATTCGAGGTCGAATTCTTTCGAAGTAAGAGAGGATGATGTGATCCCAATGAGGCATCAAGTGGGCAAGTATTGGAGTACGCAGAGAAGGAGTCAAGGTTGAGTTCGGGGATGAATCGAGGTTCGAATCGAGACAAGGAAGCCATTCAATCAATTGGTCGAGCAACGAAAATCACGAGGACAGAGTTGACAAGCCAACAGACAAATTTCATGTTGGAGTTGAGGACCAAAAGGAATTGGAAGACGTTCGAATCAAGAACACGAAGTTGGAGGCGTTGAGGGTGAACTATGCGACCGCATAGTATCTCAAATCGCATGGTGGCAACCCGCAAGTAGAACCTGGCAATTCATGTGGTCTATGCGACCGCATGAGAATGCCCTATGCGGTCGCATAGACCAAATTTTGGGCGAGGATTTTATTTTTTTTCGCGAATTACCTTAATTAGTTAGAATTCCTTTTGTATTATGATTCTTGCAATATTTTCGAACTATTTATGGTTTAAACTAGATTTTAGGGTTTTTTTCATACTTTAGTATAAATATATTTTCATATTACATTGTAACCTAGACTTTGATTATTTTGAGAGAATTAAATTAAACTTGAGAGTTTTATTCCTCCATGTTCTTGGTGGTTTAAAGTTCTAACTCGAACTTATCAAAAGGTTTCGCAATCCTTTTGTGGCGTTCTCACTTCACGGTTCTTGTTTTGGGTAATCAACGGGTCGAATTTTTTACGCGTAATCTCGATTCTTGATACTGGTCGAACATCGGGTCGGGTTGATTTTTGCGCGACGTGATTTCTAGCTTTCTTGGATTGGTTCCATCTTGTTCGTGAGTTCCCAAGATCAATTCTTTGTTGGGTTCACATCAGCATATATTTAGTGAATACCCAGTTTTCCTTGGCGTTTCCCTTTCAGATGGCCACATAGACTGATTTTTTGTAATTCTCTAAAAAAGATCTAAGGCATTGTTTAAGGGCATATCTATTATTGATCCTCTAGCTGAAGTATCAGCTATGTTACGATATTCAGGTTGTAGGCCTAAATAGAATATATAGATCTTAGCATTTTTGGGAATATCTAGATTATGGGGCACTTATTGAAGTAATTTTTGAATCTTTCCCATACTTTTGGATAGCCCTCGAGGTCTTTTGGCTTGAAAGTATGGAGTTCATTTCTGATTTGATGGACTCGAGAAGGTAGGAAGAATTTCAAGGTGAATTTCTGCATCATGTCATTACATGAAACAATGATCCCTCGAAGTAGTGAATGTAGCCATTCTCATGCACCATTCTTGAAAGTATGAGGGAGTAGGTGTATTCAAAAGGCATCTACTGACATACCTTCGTGATTGATTATTCCGCAAAGCATTAAGCAGGCATGTGTTTATGTGGATTTCAGTTGGTTTTTCAGAGAACCTGATGTCATGATAATATTGAAATAAGATGATAACATATTGTCAAATGTGAAAGTTGGCCGGCCAAACGATGGATAAATAATAGATGGTTCCATAGGAGTTGGAGCGGGAATCACATAACCCTGTACTAATACTTCACCATCGTTGGCGACTACTTTTAACGGAACTAGCTGTGAAAGTTGGTCTGAACGTTTTTTCGATATCGGAATCTAATGGCAGGGGCTCTATTTTTACAAAACCTTGCATAAACTACCAAAAATCAAATAAGAAAGATTATATGCATTATTAATAGTCTAAAACAAAATAAAAATAATACAAAATAAAATGTAAATCCTATATAAACTAATAAATTCAAATTAAATACTTTATTCACTGACACGACGCCAAAAATTTGTTCAGACAATTCTTTGCAAATGTACGAGATTTTTAACTAATAGATCTGATCAGTTAAGAATATCGTTCCACATGAAATAAATCACAAATCAAGTATACTGATCTTGTATTGAATTCGAAATATGTAACACAAAAGAGTTTCGGTTTTTGTAATTATTCTAATTTAAATTTAAGAAATATGAAAAAGTGTTGTTTGTATATTAGATTTAGAATCCATCTATCGCTATCTATTTTAATTCTCAATTATGTAATTTAGTTCCATTCATACATTTTTTACAATCGATAAAGTTAAGGTATTTAACTTTCTTTTTCAAGAAAAATTAATTCTATTTTAATCACAATCCATTCTTTTTTATAGTCTGAATTCGAATAATAAGAACGCATTAAAATTCAGATTATCTATACAATTACACACGTAATATTATTATTCCTAACATCTATTACTCATGTGTTAACATTGCTGCTTTTTAAAATCATTGTGAGTCTTCCAACACTACAACAAATAACTAATTATCTAATTGACGGCCAAATAATTAAATAATGTAATGGGAATGTAAAATTAATCAAGAAACGCAAGAAATACTAAACTACTAGTATTAAATTAAAATCAATTAGGGTTCAGCTTCATCCAATACAATTACGAATCCAACCTAACATGATTTAGTATGAATTACAAAAAAAGTTATGAATAAATATTACCCGAATCATGAATGAATGTAAGAAATCTTAATCTTCAATTCCAATGTTGAATTTTTCAATTTCTTGATGTGATTGGCATTCAATCCTTGCTAGGGTTTTATCTTTTCTTTCAAAATATAACGTGGGCTCTTCTTTTTGATGAATTTGTTGATTTGATATGATATTAAGAGGCTAGAGAGAGTTCTCCAATATTTTGCCTAAATTTGGTATTTTATAGAAGTCAAAAATAAGGTAAAAAATGCGTCAGAATTGTAATTAGAGAAAATTTTGCTTCAAACAGTAATTGCAAAGTTCATCCCTAGATTTTTCGATGCGGGTACATCGGCTTCTTCTGCTGCATGGTGCACGACTTTCAAGCTTTTTTCATTTCAATCCCCAAATTTTGTTTCTTGTTCATTTTGAGATCGTTTTTCATGCAATTTTAATCCTTTTGCTTCCATTTATATCCAATTGGGTCCATCAATCTTCCACCATCAAGATTATCTTGATCAACTATTCAAAGTGTGCAATTTAGTCTCGAACTTTGAATTTCTTCATTTTTTGCGCTTTTTCCCTCCTTTTGTTCATTTCCATCAATTTGTCTCGAGTTTTACCTAACAAAAATGTAATTAACACATAATTAAGCTATAATAATCAAAATCAATAATAAATATTCTAGTTTAATAGCTCATAAAAGTGTACAAAATAACTTACCAGTGGGAAACCCACATTTTTTAAATTATTATAGCATTCTCCCACTGGTCAAACAATTGATTGCTATAATAAAACAAAACTCTTTGACTCTTGGGTTAGACTACATAGGTTGCCACACAACACGATTCGATCCAACAAGAATGTCAACATCAAACATGGAAGTCGTTAAATCATTTAAACGATGTAAGACCACTCCACAGGTACAAATACTAACATACTTATCGACATGGATCTCCATCCTCCAACCAATATGATAGTATGTAGTATGAATTTAGTACCAACTGTGATCAAAAACTGTGTTAATTCATATCGGTCTTCATAATGCTTCAAATCAGAATAAAGCTACATGTCTCTGAAAGAGACTTATTTTATGTCTTTATCGGTTATATCTCGAGATCATAATGATATCATAATAAGAGACATAAGTCAAATGCATGCTCAAAATAATTTATGGATAACGAAAAATATATTTTATTATTGGAAGGGAATGTACAGAGAAAAAACATATGGGTTACTTACGTACCTCGTGAAGGGATCAAGCCAAAACGTAGTTCTTTTATATAAGTAACTCCCACAAACCAAAAACATCAAGGGTTTCCACAATACCCATATTAGTAATATGCGTCTTAAAAACTTTTGGAGTGAATCCCTTAGTCAAAGGATCCGCAATCATTGCCTCTATCGATATGCTCTATTTTCGTTTCTCCTTCATTAATTTTGTCTCTAACCACCAAATACTAGATGTCAATGTGCTTGGATCCACCAGAACTTTTAATATTACTTGAAAAGAACACCATTGCACTATTATCACAATAAATAATTGGCTTCGAGATGGAATCAACAATTTTCAACCCAAAGATAAAATTCCTTAACCAGACAGCTTGGACTGTGGCTCCATAACAAGCCACAAATTCAGTCTGCATAGTAGAAGATGCCACTAGAGTCTGCTTAACACTTTTCTAAGAGATAGCACCACTAGCTAACATGAAAATACAACGTGAAGTTGATTTCAAATCATCTTGACATCCAATAAAATCAGAATCTGAGTTGCCCACCACCTCATAGTGATTCGAATGCTGGAAAGTAAGCATGTAACCTTCAGTTTTCTTTAAGTATCTCATAATTTTCTTAGCTGCTTTCTAATGCTCTTGCCCTGAATTCGACTAAAACCTACAAAGAACACTAACTGCGTAGGATATATCAGGTCTAGTGCAAACTTGAGTATACATCAAGCTCCCCACAACACTAGCATACGGTATCTTCTTCATAGATTTCCTTTCTAACTCATTCCTTAGACATTGAGCTTTGTTAAACATATCCTCTTTTATTATAGGTACATCACCAGATGCACAATTTTGCATATTAAACTTTTCTAGAATACACTGTATATAAGCCTTCTGAAAAAGTCTTATTAAGCCACGATTTCTATCACGATCTATTTCAATGCCAAGCACATAAGAAGCTTCTCCAAGATCTTTCATCTCAAAATTAACAGATAACATTTTCTTTATCTCATGAAGTAATCACAAATCACTGCTAGCAAGCAAAATGTCATCAATGGTAGTGCTAGATCTTCTATAGCATTTATCTATTTATACGACTCTAGACTTGTCAATACTTGATTATAAGTAACAGGATCAACAATATGCACAATATTAAAATCACTCACCAATAAATAGGTAATGTAATCATTTGGCAATGGAGACCTTCTTTCCCTTCACGATCTTCTAACATGTGGCTCAGAAATGGACTCAAACGTGGTTAGAGGATGAACTGGAAGTTCCTCTTGGTGCATAGGTTCTTCATTAACAATTTCAACCGATTGAGATACAACTCTTTCCCGTATAACAGGAACCGGAACAACAACTTGATTTTGTTCAACAAAACGTTCCTTCAATGTAAGACTCCTACTATTACCAAAATCATTCTCCAAAAATTTAGCAGTAATGGACTCAACAATTCTGGTGCTACGATTGGGATATTAGAACTTATATCCTTTGATTTGTTTGGGTACCCAATAAAGTAACCATGAGAGAATTTTGGGTCTAATTTCTTTTCAAGAGGATTGTAAATCATAACCTCGGCTAGACATCCCCATGCTCTGAAATGAGCCAAACTTAGCTTACGCATTGTCCATAATTCAAAAGGTGTCTTTGTAACAGATTTACTTGGAACTCTGTTCAAGATGTACATAGCACTTTTAAAATATTCGCCTCATCGATACTCTGGCAAATTTGTTCTACTCATCAAGCTCCTGACCATGTCTTTTAGAGTTTGATTACGTCTTTCAGAAACGTTATTCTGCTAATTTGTTCTACTCATCATGCTCCTAAACATATCCTTCAGAGGCCGATTACGTATTTCAGAAATGTCATTCTACTCAGGTGTCCAGGTATGGTATATTGAGGCACTATCCTACACCATTGTAAAAATTTTGCAAAATCACCCATGTTTTGACTAGACTCGTCATACTTCCCATAGTATTCACTACCATGGTCAGATCTCACAACTTTAATACTTTTCTCACATTGTTTCTCTACTTCCATTTTTAAAATCTTGAATTTATCAAGAACATGGAATTTATCATTAATCAAGTAAAAATATCGATAGCGCGATAAATCATCAATTAAAGTTATAAAGTATTTGTTCCCACATATGGTAGAAAGTAAAGGTCCATCAATATAGGTATGTATCAAATCCAAAATACTATCGCTCCTAGTGGAACCTTTTCTTATGAACTTAGTCAGCTTTCTTCTTATATAATCCACGCAAGTGTCAAAATCAAAGAAGTATAGATGGAGAACTATATCAACTTTTACCAATCCCACAATCATATCCCTTGAAATGTGACCAAATTGCTTATACCATAACATAGAGGATGATTCACAATTAGAGACTTTTTTTGACACATTGGTAACATAAGAGACTTTACCAAAAAGTGCCAAAGACAATTTGTATAAACCATCACAAAAAAGGTCATTTTTAATCAAACGAAAATCTTGAAACAATTCAACCATTATATTACCAAAATTAAAGGAAAAATCAGAAGCATCAAGTTTCGATATAGAAATTAAATTTCATCTCATTGTCGGTACAAAAACTATATTCTCTATAACAAGAGAGAAACCAGACTCCAAAGAAAACTTCACTACTTCTATGAACTTAACTTTCACTTGGACTCCATTCCCAATGCATAAGCTCACTTCGTTTCCACTTGGTCTCCGTTTGCTTATGAACCCCTACGAAACCCTTCTTCTTCTCTAACCAAGCCTTAAATTTAAAAAATCTTTCTGCCAATGACCCTTTTTTTTTTTGCAAAACTTACATTGATCATTTTTCTTTATAGTTCCTTTGGGATCACCAAAAGTCTGACATCTAAAATTTTTATTATGCTGATTGCGGTGTGACTTCTTGCCCTTGTGGAACTTAGACTTATGGTTATGAGAAGACCACTTGCTCTGTGGTGGATGAAAAGATAATTGCACAGTTTCAACAGTCTCACGACACATCATATACTCTTTTTGGGTACATAGAGCATTAAGGTCATTCAAATCTCATTTATCCCACTGAGCATTATAAAAAACATTTAGCTTATTAAACTGGTTAGGAATGCTATTTAGAACATGATAGACTAAAAAATGCTCTGCGATGGAAATCTTAAGAGCCTTTATCTTACAGAATATATGTATCATCTTCAAAACATGCTCCCTAATTCTACTTGTACCATCATATCTCATACTTATCTGTTCATCCATCAGATCTTTAGTTTCAGCTTTATCAGACTCAACAAATCTCTATTCTATGTCATCCACAAAATTTTTGGCATTTTCATTGTCTAGAATAGCACCCATAATGAAATGGGAAATAGAGCGCTTAATAATTTTCAAACAAAGTCTATTAGTCATTTCCTACTTTTCATACTCAACCGCATATTCAAGAGCACTCTTATCTGTGAATTTCAAAGGTTGCTTCTCCATTGCAAAATCTAAGCCCAAAAGATCAAGTGTTATTTCTACGTCTCGTTTCCATCTCATATAATTATTTTCGGTTAAAGTTTCAATGATAGACAATCGACTCGAAAGAGATGAGGCATTTAAAACTATGAAAACATAAAACAACATATTTAATATCATCCAAACATAATGCATATAATCAATGGATGATAACATATCCATCTAATTAACATGAGCTATTAATTAGATGTTCCGTAATTAAACTCAAAATCATATGAACTTTATTATGGTAAGAGCCTAAGTGCATTATCATAAATTTACATTTGGACTAACAATACAACATGTTGTAAGGTGCTCTTAAAATTTATCACGAGGCTAATTAACAAAATCACATCGATTTTTGAAATACCAACACCTTCAGAAAGAAAGAGATTTCTAGACCAAAGTATTCTCATTAACTATCTCATGCCAATTTTCAAATTATCTCATATAATAACACCTTCGGGCAAGATATTGTATACAATAATTCAAAAATGTGATGCTACCCTTTTATAATTTATTTATTTTTAAATTTTTTTAGAAAGAAAAACGAATAAATAATAATGAGTGATCTACTTTGACAACTACCGCTCACTTTTATTTCAAATATTTCTCTTAACGGGAAAACAAGAATAGTCTTAAAGCCCGTGAAAAGTTCAATCACAATAATTATGCAACAAAATCATAATCATCAACTTGATGAAAGACAGAATTCAGATGTGATTGTGAGACAAAATTAGGAACAAAATTCAAATATATTAAAGGGAAAGTTTGTAAATTTAATCTTTCTAAGAACAATCAAGTGAGTATGTATAGTTCTCAAATACAATAAATAAAAGGTGAAATTTAAATGGACAAATAATAACATCATTTANACATATATCTTATATGTCATATATATTTCCATGCATGAGAAAATTCAATGAAATATTCATTTCTCGGTTAAAGAACTCGTAAAAGTTATGCCGACTCTACAGGAGCAACAACTCTACATTTTCCAGAATATACTAAATTCCAAAATGTAAACTGACCTGTGGATGCCAAGAAGAGGAGAACCCATACAGAATATAGCGTAATTCACAAAATTTAGGGCCTAACGAATAATTAAGAACATATTGAAGCCACCCCCAATGTCAAATTACATGTTAAACAATGCCTTCTTCGAATTTGCATTCCTGACAGACCAGCCGCTGAAATTGTTTACCATTTTCGAATTGAATCATGTTCCTTCAATTTCAATTGACCATCGACGCTTCTAGTTAACGCCATCGAAATTTTTTTTGAGTATTTGGTGGGATTAGGGTTTTAAAGGCTGAGAATCCTAAGAGAAATACAATAAACTAAGATCTAATGATAAATTTTATGGGATTCTTAGGAACATATAAAATTTCGTCTCTCGGTGAAAAGGGTAAAGAATAATTAATAAGAATTTGAGGAAGAATGTTGCTTTTATGAAGGATTCTAATCCTAGCATGGAGATTTTGATACTAATCGTTATATTTAATAATAATCATGCTAAAAAACAAGAATCAAAATTTTAAATTAATAGTTTAAGAGATATACTTGCGGAAGGCATCTTGAATGCAAATATTAGCGCTAGATCTTTATCTCCTTACTTCTTACAAAAGTATTAACTGTTATTGAGTCAAGCCAAAAATAAACATATGGAAAGGAGAGGGGACCTAGCCTCTTATATTGAAACTTATTGAGTTGTCCCATTAATAACTCTAACCCTATTTAAGGTTTAGATATTTTTGATCCACATACTTAAAATACCACGTTACAAGGATATATCCCTATATAACTAAGGTGTAGACAAATTCAAGTGATCACTCAACGTATTGGGCTTAACCATAGTATCATTATGAGCTATACATCTAATCCGTTTTATAAAACATAAAATTTGCAATCAAATGGGAAGCCCACACTTTTTGAAATTATTCTAACAAAATATTCAGGGCTTAGCAAAGAATAAAAGTTATAAATCTTAGGGTCCGTTTGATTGCAATAGTGAAATTTGGGTGAAAAAAAAAATGAATTCCAATGAATTGAATTGCCTAGAATTGTTTTCTTGGAAATTGTCAATTAATTGTGTTTGATTAGTATAATTTTTCACGTGGAAAATATTGAAATTTTGAATCTTTTGATGTTTGTTTGGCTTTGTTTTACAAGAAAATTATCCATTAAAGGGATATAATTTGTTACAATTGGTGATAAAATTTGTTTCCATTGCCAAAAAAAAATAAAAAAGAATTGATTTTCCTCAAAATCCAATAATAGGCACCGTGTGAGATGAAACAAAGAAAATGATATGTCAAGAAAATAATGTCAATCAAACACTCATTTTGGAAAAATATGGAATTTCATTTTCAATTTCATGGAAATGATGTAGTATCAAACAGGCCCTTAGTATAATTTCTCAACCTTTTTTAGTAACGAAAAACTTTAAATCACGCATAGATGAATGTAAAATCAATTTTTTATAACGACTTTCATAATGAAACTTGTTTTCATTGCTTGTTTTTAGCTACTTATTTAGTTCTAGATGCTTTTTTTTAATATTTTAAATCATTATTTAGTAGAAATTTATGATTCTCGATTCGATCTCCTCCGCAGATCTGTAAATTGTAATTGTTGACTAGGAGATGACCTTCGCGCAAAGCAACCTAACGAATCTAAGCGAGGTGTTACATTTCCACGATAAAATGGATAAGGACTCTTTTGTTCTTTACACAAATGTGGTGGAAAACCAGTCAACAGTTGGTTGGAATTGTGGATTTATTTATGACACTTTATTAATTTTTGGGGCCCACAATCAATGAAAAAATTATTTTCGTAGGTGTTTGAGCATCATTTTTTTTTTCAAATTCATTTTCAATCACATTTTTTCAGTTAAGCCGTTGCTTGACAATCATTATTTTAGAACTATTTATTCGACATACTCACTTTCAATCATACATTCACACAATAAAATATTATTCACATAAAATCAAAACTTTTTTATTTTTTAACCACACGTTTTTCAAAAATTCATTATTCAAAACTTAGTTTTTTCTAAATAATGACCATCAAACAGAGTAATTTTGCAAGTAGACTTAAAAATTCTTTCCTACATTTAAACATTTTTGAAAAAAATCACTATTAAAAAAATTAATCTTCCAAAAAATGAGACTCAAACAACACCTTAACATAGCAAATTCAAATTTCATAAGGGAAACAATTGAATTATATTTGGTCCTGTTTTCTAAAATTTATTTTTCAATATTTATTTTAAATCTTTCAATTTTTCCTTATTTTTAATCGCACGTTTAAAAAAAAAAATCACAAATTCTTTACTAGAAAGATGTCGATTTTGGACAGAGGCAAGTTGAGGCCCATGCTTCAAGCCCGAGAATTAAAGGGGCCTCATATTTCAATTTTTATTTAAGGGAAACTTTCAATTCTGCCCCAATTTGAAATAACAATTTTAGAAAGGAAAAATTTTGTATCTAAGAGATTCATTATGACTAATTTCAAATTAAGAAAGAAAATTTAAAACTTAAAAAATCAGATATTATTAATTTTTATCTATATATATTATAAAAATATATATTAAAGTCACAATTCTATACAATTTGGTTACAAATTTTTGAATTAATTGGTCATAAATTATTTTTCAGTCACAAATCAAATAATTTACAGAAAGTAAATTATTTCACAGTCTCAAACAAAAAATCTAATAGTTCACAATTTATTCATCGATCACAAATCAAAAATTTTATATGTCATAAATTATTTATCGTTTACAAATCACAAATTTAATAAGTCACAACACAATTTTTTATGTCGCGTATTCTTTGTTGATCACAATTTATCGATCACGTGTTATTTTTTTATCACAAGATATCCAAATTATTGGTTACAATCTCAAATAATCTGTAATGGATACTCTTATTCTTACCACCTACCCTACCTAACCCCAATCCACCGTGGGACCACTTGAAAGTAGCTCCACCTCACCGTCACAGCTACCACCACCACTATCGACATACCAACTACCATTTCAACTTCAAAATCACCACTACCATCACCTCACCACCATAGCCACTAACAAAACCATCGCCTCCAACAAAACTGCTGTCACAATCGCCCAAAAAAATACAACAAATCAGATCCACAAACTGTCACTACTTGAAGATTGATGGCTTCTGATGCTGCTACTTCTACTGTTGACACTTGTGAACCCAACTGAATTAAAATGATCCAGTTATGCACACCTGGATATGCACCAATCATTGCTTCGATATCCGTGTAAGCTTTTCTCTAGACTAAATGAATTGGGTTAAACCCTTTATACAATACATCCATCTCGCAATAGTGGGAGGCCCACTTCCAAAAAGAAGCGGGCCCCCACTATTGTGAGGGGACTGTCAAACTTGATGTATCCAAATGAATTATAGTGGAAGAATTTGGCCTTGATAGAAAACTTCATCAGCTGAGCACATTTCGAATTCTTTCAAAAAAGAATAGAAATCAAAGTTTTCTTGTATTTCATTGGTTCTTGGAATTGGAACCTCTTCTTTTCTTGATTGATTCTCTTCATTGATTGGAATATCACATAATGACAATGCTGCTGCTTCTTCTTCTTCTTCACCACCTTCACCGTCTCCTTTCATTTCATTCTCTATACATTTTAGCACCATTTTCAATAGTAGAAATTAAATTCTGTATAAATACTCAAGAAAGAAAGAGTTGGGTTTTATAGTTGACAAAGAAAATTGGTTTTACATAGAGAGAGGCAAGTTGTACATAATGACTACACCACCACAACGACCAGTACCACCAATAGAACTACCACACCACTTGTTCCACCCCCAACAAATCCACTACCACCGCCACCTGAACAACTATCGCCATCATCACCCACAAACAACTACCATCAAACCACCGACCCACCATCACAAAACTACCAAAAGGCAACAGCGCCACGTGTGGAAAACTATCGTGCTTAGTTTATGTTAAGCATCGTACTTAAGTGACGCACTACATTAGTGGATAATTTATTTGCCACTTAAGTATTGTGCTTAGCTTAAACTATATCTATATATATATATTAAACTCTAGTTTGATTCACATTATTTTTAAAATATATTTTTTTTATTTTCAACCACATATTTTTCATTAAAATAATATTACATGTAAACTCAAAAAAATTCTTTATGTTTTAACTACATATTCTCTATCAAAATACTATTTCAAAATCCATTTTGAAAAAAAAAAAAAAAGGGATCAAACAAGCGATGTGCTATAATTTAGGTAACTGAAGACAACAAACAGAAATCATAACGGAATTCAATTCGTGATTCGGTAAAGCGCCCTTGAAAATTTCCGTTTGAAAGTCAATCAATTCATCCAGACAAAGAAAACACTCATTGTAGTTGCATATGGCAAAATAAAATCTGGAAAATCGAGACGTGATCTCTGGTTATAAAGCTGGAGTGAAAGGAGATTTTATTATTTCTCTGAGTTGGGCGAAATACCTACTTACGTTATTTACTGATTAGAAATTCACATGTTGAAATACATACAAACTCCATAATTGATTTTGTTCTGTGTTCGGTTGAGACTCGTGAAAACGAACCCATGAACTTCAGTGCACTTTTTTTAAGAAATTCCATGTTTGCTGCCTTGGTAAAATTATAGGCGTGATTGATTGTTATTTGTAATAATTGATTTTTTATTTTACAATTTTGAAGTTGTGATATGGGGCATATACAAACTTCACCCTCGGTCATGAATCTTTATTGCTAACAAAATTGTTTCGTTGTATAATCTTCGATTAACAAAACATTCGATCATATGCCTTTTCGCAAATTTCATACCGGTTTTAATGGAATTATGATATAGTTGCAACTTCTATGACCTATGATATAAATATTATGTATCATAGGATGATACAAATCTACTAGATGTTAGGTCTGTACACTTTGGTTGAATGGATTGACTATGTTATAATTGAGAAAGAAATTGTTGAACAATTAGATTATTCAAATTTGATTAATATTTTTGCTTTTAAAACCACAAGGTTAATAGCATTTAACTGATCCTTTGAAATATTGTTATTTGATTATAATATAAATTTTTAGTATAATACATTTTGTTTGTTATTTTATTGTTAAATTTTAAGTTAACAAGCTAACTATTAGTTCCATAACACACTTTTTGAGGGCCTAATTTATGAAGTTCGTCTCAGGCTTTCAGAATCACAGGATCGGCATTGCTATAGCCTATAGGCCCTACCAAAAAAACGAGGCAACCCGATATCCGAATGAATATATTTAGACCCAGTTTGAACCTCATTTTTGGGGAAAATCCGACTTTGGAATGGTAAAGTTTTGAAAATGTGTAATTGAAAAATATGGAAAAAATTTTGAAATTACGTATAAAATGATTTTTTGAAAAATATGTAATTAAAAATGAATTTTAGAAAAAATAAGTTTTGAGAAAAATAGAGTATAGATTTTTTGCCCCTGTTTGATTTTCATCTTTAGGACAAAATGTATTATGGAATAGTGTTTTTTTTTTAGAATGTGTGATTAAAAAATAAAAAAATATTTTTGAAATATATGTATAATTATTTTATAGGAGAATGTGTGATTGAAAATGAGTTTTGAAAAAATACATTCTTGAAAAAATGGGACTCAAACAAACGCTTAATAACGGAAAAAATTCTCAAATGATTTTATTTAATATAAAAACCAGTCAAAGACCAATACAAAGCGACTGTTGTTCGTGTTTCAAAAAAATCCTAATTACTGAAGTTCAATATAATTACACATATACTAATGTCTCATCATTTTCCCTAAAAGTAATTATTAAATCATAGTTTAATAAATAATAAAACAACAAAATAAAAAACCATAAAATTAGAAATATTAAAATATAAATTGTCAGCCAAAGATGAGTTGCATTGGTGNATAATTTTTTTAAAAAAAAATGTATTCTCGAAAAATGGGGTTTCAAACGTGGGCTTAGTCATGCGGGGGTTTGTGAGTCGCGCAGGCAACTTTAGTACACTCAGTGAGTCTGACTCAACTCGAGTTTGTGGAGGAGAAACAAGTTTGCAAATCCTTTGTAATCTAATAAAAAGAAAACAAAAAAGTGAAAAGGGCTGGTGGGGAGCTTCTGGAGTAGGAATATTAGCCACCATATTTTTGCCACATGGCATCATCCTAATGACATTGGACTCACTTTGTCAACTTTCCTCCTACTTCTTGGCGCATCTCCAGCCTCAAATTAATTTTCAAATTTCTATTTTTTTTTCACTTGAATTACTAGTGGCTCTCGCTTTTTCCTCAATAAAATAAAACCTCCATAGCGAACTCCTTTCTCTCTCTTCTACTCCCTTCTGTTATCTTTTTGGCGTTCATTCTGTTCAAGTCACAACTCAGAAATGTTCGATTTTTAATTAATTGATTAACTCGCAGATAAATTTCATCAATATTCCGATCTGAACTGTGCCAGGGCTATCTTGGAAGGTACCTTTTATGGTTTTGATTAATTTGTTCTTGCTTATTGGTGATATGAATTTGATTAAATTTTGCCCATTGTATTTGAGCTTACTGATTGAACAAATTCCTTTTTTTTTTTTTTTTTTTTGTTAGGGATTGAACTTGAAAGGTTAAAGCAACATGCGGTTCCTTTTGGTGAGGATTCTGGATAAGGAATTAACTCCTACTTGTGTTTAACTACTAATACTAGTACTTCTTTCAGATTCAGAGATGCGTCTGTCTCCCTCTCGCCATACACACAATCATATATGACTACTTTTAATTAATTAAGAATTTAAATAGTTATCAGATGAAGAAATGTTTATTGGGAAATGGTGGATCTGTGTCAAATGTTTTTGTTACTTATTTTTCTGTTTTGCAGTTGTAGTTGTACTTAGTCGGGTGTCCATTAACACCACCACAACGGCCAAGCTATTTAAATTTGTGGTTTTTAGTGCTGAAAGGAAGCATCCTCTGTATTTGAAGCAGCCCCCTGCTCCAGTATTTAGATGGACCCTTATTCGTCTGGAGAAGAACTTGTTGTCAAGGTATCTTCTACAACGGCTATATCGATCCTTTTACTTTAATTTTAAAATTCGTAATCCTTTCTGCCCCTTTTTATTCATAGCTTGAGTCACAGTTCTTTGTTTAAAGTGCCATTATATTTACTTTAATGGCAGACAAGGAAACCTTATACAATCACTAAGCAACGTGAACGATGGACAGAGGAGGAGCACAATAGGTTTTTAGATGCTCTTAAGCTCTATGGGCGTGCTTGGCAGCGCATAGAAGGTCACTATTCGTTCACATTTTTATATCTATTGATTGTCTCACTGTTAATTTGTGGCTGCAAATTATTTTAGATAATTAAAGCATGCTTTTCTATGATAATCAGCTTCAGTTCAAATTTTTTTTAGCATCAGATAATGTACTTTTGTGATTTCTGCTTAATTTATTATATCTCTTTTAGGAGTTATATTTCTTGGATATATTCTCTTAATTAGAGTCCTGTTTTTCCTCCTCCTTTTTCCATTTATATGTCCTGGTGCGCAGAACATGTAGGAACCAAGACTGCTGTGCAGATCAGAAGTCATGCACAGAAATTTTTTACAAAGGTCAATTGCTACCTTCTCATGCTTTCTTATATTGGTATATAAAGGAACTTCTTTGTGCTAGGACCTGGCTCAAATTCACGGCAGGGACAATACATGCCTGATATTTGCAGTTGAAAGTTTTTAAATGCCGTTCTCTAATCCAATATGTATATTATTACTTTTGTATTCTGTACTGTGCATTATAATGTTCTTGCAATTGTTGTCATTTCTTGTACATAGAAACTGGAATACTAATTAGAACATGAATTTGTTGATATTTTACCAGAATAATTGTAACGACCCCCGAATTTCTATATTCAAGCCGTTATATATCATACATATTGTTTGTTTTGGAAGAGTATGGGTCTATCTCACCCCTGACGAATTTATATCATTTCCCCGTGGATTCAAAACCAAGTCCTCTATCTTGTGAGAGACTCATGATACCAGTTAGGCTAGTTGCTCTGAACTTTATACAAAATTGGCACCAGAATTTAACTTAAGTCTATTATAAAGAAGATGTCTTGAGTTCGAATTTTGGAGGATACAATAGAAATTCTTGAGTAAGATATGTTGAGGCTCTCCTTGTGCAGATCGTACTATGATACATTAGCTTGGGCACAAAGATCAAATAGTTACAATAATTACTATATTCATACATATTAAAATCTCACATCACATCACATAAATATAAAAATAATAATCAATGCATAACAATTTGAGCTACTACTCTTAGCCCCTGTTTGATTTAGCTAAAAATCATATTTTTAGTAGATTTTTCTTTTCAAACGAGGCACAATCTTGCGAGGCATGTTAGTTGAAATCCCAAATTGCTTAAATAAGGAAAAAATATATATATAAAGGTTTGAGTCATAGTTGACCTTTCAACATTCCAAACTAGTTTACAACTTGAGGAACTCTCCACTCATTGCTTTCGTACGGATGCTTTAATATAGCATAAGAGCTAAGTTTGGGAGGTATAAACGAGTCATTACTTCGTTTACACCAAATCAAAAATTTTCCCCCTTATTTTGCCATTGTTATGACTATTTTGTAGTACAAGCCTAAATAGGTCTCCACTCATTGATGTGATATAGATGCTTTAACAATTTCATAAGCCAAATTCTACCTTAAAAAGTTTTTTTTTTTTTTAACTTTTTCTTTATCTTCACTAAATTCAATATATGTCTAAGACCAATAAGAATATCAAGTAAAGAATATTTAGTTAAATTAAGATTTCTAGATATGTGAGGATTAGAAGAGGTACCTGTGTTGAGTAGAGTTTTTATGCTCTTTTTTTTTTTCCAATTGTTGAGAAAGTCGTGATTTGTTCCCCTTTGAGATTTAGTTATATCTTGTTCACACTCAAATGGAGTGATATGATCCAAAGGAGAAGAATGAGAAATTTCAGCATGGGAAACTTTGAGCAACACAGTACTCATGATTAGAAGAATGAACACGAAAAACTATGGGAGAATCGTGAAATAGAAGATTGAACAACAAGCAATACATTCCAAAATGGACCTCTTCAATTTCCTGTTGAAGATAAATTTTGGTGAAAAAACAGTTATTCTTTAAAAAGGTAATGAAAAAAAAAAAAATTAAAATTGGAGGGTGATAATACTAATAACCTTTTGGGTAGGTGATGAATAACCTAGTAAAACACATCTAAGAGCTTTTAGATCCAACTTTCCTCTTTTATGACTATGCACACATGGACAAGCGAAAGACAACTAAAAACTTTAGAAGGAAGAGAACAAAAAAGATTTAGATATTGGATACACGTGTTTAAGGATATCGAGAGGTGTTTTAAAATTCAAGACTCTTCATGAAATTCTATTGATAAGTGACTATTGATAAGGTAAGATTTATTAGAAATAGTTCCACCCTGAAATTGTTTTGGAACCCTCGGAAAACATTATAGCTTTAGCTACCTTAAGAAGATGTCAATTTTTTCTTGCAGCAAAACCATTTTGTTATGGAGAATCCACACAAGAACTTTTATATACAATCTCTTCGGCAAGATATGAACCCAGAATGCATGCATTATATTCCTTCCTATTTCCACTTCGAAGATTTTGAAGGTTGGCTTCAAATTGAAGTTTTAATCATTTGATGAAAAATGATTTGATTCGAATTTTAGTTTGAGTGCATAGAACCAACATGCACGAGTATGATTTAATGAATATAATTAAGTAATTAACCATGTAGTCCCAGAGACATTAACAACATAAGTTCGTCCCCAAATACCACCATAACTCTATAAGTAGGAAAATTGTGCATGAAATTGAACATGATGATGTTTTGACAATTTGCATATTTCACATTGCATATGGCGAAGAATTTTATTTTGAAAAGTAGTAGGATGTAACATCTTTAAATCCTCTCTAAGTCCAAACTCCCTCTATTGCAGTTATGGAATCCTTGTAACCTTCATTTATGGTCGGTTTATTGTCTTCTTCTGTGGATGTGGGTTTCATTGAGCCCTTTGACATAAATCTGTGTAAATTTCCTTTATTATTCTTTTTTTTTTTTTTCTGGTGATGTGTGGATTTGCTGTTATATGTGATATACTACTGATTATAAGAGTTCGTCTGATTAATTCTGGACTTATTATGAACTACAGTGACATGTCCCTTTGTATCTCTTTAGGAAAAGTATAACCTTGTTTATTTCATCCGTTCTCTGGTTACTTTGACTGCCACCAATTGTATCATTGTCAGTAGTTTTATTTTTTGAAGTTCACAATTTTTTTTCTTACTTTAGTTGATCTTGGAACAATATTATAAATCATCATCATCAACACCTAATAAATAAAATGATAAACAGGGGAGGTGATTTAATAAATTTCATAGTTTGATGACACTGTTGCTTGCTGTTCGTAGAAGATTACCGTGTTGTGCCACTTGATACATAGTCTATGGAATCTTATTGATTCACTGCCTGTCACCTATACTTTCATCTCTGGTTTGTCATCCCATTAGCTATCATTTTTTTCCTTTTATTTCTTTTTCTATTTCCTGAGAAAGGGGAAGGGGGTTGAGCTTCAAATCAAATCAAACACTTCTAATTAGCTTGCAAGAAAAGGGAAAGGGGGTTGATGCTGGAGTGCAGTGGATAATGGTTTCATATTTTGTGTGAAACAATGTATTTCTGTCTCATTCTGATAGCAATGAGATAAACAGATAACTTGGAACTAGAGAGGTAAAGCTTTTGGAGTAACTAGTTCAGAAAGGGGTTCTGAATTTTTTGGACTTGAAGATGGTCAAATTATTAATTATGTTACATACATACTCTAATTTGCATCCGTACATTGGGATGATAAAGGATGACAACAATGATGATACCACAATGCCTTGACATCTTGAGATTTCGTTGAATTTGAAAATCCTAATGAATGGATATTCATTTAGTTTTGTCCCTGGTTGGTGCACGAGGTTGTATCAAAGCTAATTTTTTTTAATGGAAACCCTATTATAATTCTAATGCATAATAACAACTTTGACCAGGATAATGGTGTTTTCCCAGTCGTGTCACACTTCAAATGATCATTCCAGAACTTATACCGCATGTCAAGCTATTTATTTTTCTTCCTCGTCAAGATTTTGCTTCTATGATGTTTGCAAACATTCAATCTATATCTTTAAAGTTTGTGTTCTGTGGATCCAGCTAGAGAAAGAGGCTCTTACTAAAGGAGTTCCAGTAGGACATACTCTTGACATAGAGATTCCTCCTCCACGTCCTAAAAAGAAACCAAGCAATCCTTATCCAAGAAAAACAAGTGCAGGAGCTCCTACTTCGCAGACAGAAATGAATGATGAGAAAATGTCGGCCCCTGTTTCTTCTTTGTATGTGCATAAAACCACACTAGACTTGGAGAAAGAACCAGTTCCTGATGAGGTATAGTCTTTCTTTTTGTTGGCAATTTTTTTGGTTATTTCTTAATTCAATTCAATGTGTATATGTTTCCCAGTTACTGTTGGACTTCTCTTCCAAGATAATTATTATGATGCTGATTATTTTCTTCAATTTTTCCTTTATGTATATAAACAGTTTCTCCCTCTAATGTGATATTATGCCAGAAACATGGTGATGATGGAAAGATGGGAAACGCTAAGCAGTACCAAGATGAGGACATTTGCTCTGGGGCCGTGACCCTTCTCAAGACAGTTCCTTGTACCTCCCCTTCTTCAACAAACAAAAGTTCTTTGACAACATCAGTTGGACCTAAAAACTCATACTGCGAATTTCTCCTGAGCTCTAAAGAGGCAAATAATGAGGATGAAACAACTGAATCCCATATCACCATTGAACACAAAGGACATCAGAAAGATAAGTTTGATAACAGCAAGCTGTCTCAGGATTATGGCTTATATAAAACTTCAAACTTTGGAAATTCTCAACTTTTACATGAGAAATTTGTACAAGGTAAAGGACCAGATGAGCTGAATCGTTCCAAAAATGATGATGCATTTACAAACAATGATGTTCAAGCCTCTCAGCACTATCCTCGACATGTTGCAGTTCAGATTCTTGATGGGAACTCGAGAATGAATAACACTTCCCCAGAGACACAATATACAGAACCTATGTTTCATCAAATGGGTGGATTTAATGGACACCCGAATCTATTCATGAATCCTACTTCATCTGCTGCTTCTGAACATCAAAGTAATGGATCGTCTTCCATTCATCAATCATTTCCTAGTTTCCATCCAATATCGAACCCAATCCACAATCAAGATGATTACCGATCATTTCTGCACGTGTCATCTACATTTTTCAGTCTTATTGCATCTGTTCTGATGCAAAATCCAGCAGCGCATGCCGCTGCAAGCTTTGCAGCTACGAACTGGCCATGTAGAAACATGGAAGCTCCAGCAGACCACCCTGCAGAAGGATTTCAGTCAAGGCAGATAAGTTCAGCTCCTAGTGTGGCAGCAATTGCTGCAGCTACAGTAGAAGCTGCAACTGCATGGTGGGCAGCCCATGGCTTACTCCCATTCTGTGCTCCATTTCACCCGGGCTTTACATGTTCTCCCCCATCAGCATCAACAATTCCAATGGATACTAGTAAAGATAGACCAGCTAATACTGAAAGAAGAGAAAATCCTCCTGATCCTGCCCCCTTAGGCAGTCAACAACTAGAACCAGAGTGCTCTGAGGTTTTGCAAGAACGACATTCAGCTTTGAAGTCACCAAAATTGTTACTGTCAGATTCTGTGGAAAGTGAAGGTGCAAAGCCAAATGTTGGATTAACTACTACTGAAACTGAACAAACTGCAGATGAAGCTATGCTGAATGATTCGAACAAGTCAAAAAGCAGAAAGCAGGTGGACCGCTCTTCATGTGGATCCAACACACCTTCCAGCAGTGAAGTAGATGCGGATGCTTTGGAGAATCATTCTAAAGGACAAGAAGAGAAGAATGTGAAAGATAAGGAGTCAAAAGAACCTGATGTAAATCATTTAGCTCTTGACTCCACCAGTCAACGTTGTAGAAGCACCAGCAATATAAGTGATTCTTGGAAGGAAGTGTCTCAAGGGGTAACTGAATTTGTTTTATATAGAGAAATATGTTTGTTGTCAATATGAGAGTCTGAAATCATTTCCTTTTTCTTTTTCCTTCTCTCTATCCACTTCATATGCAGGGACGACAGGCTTTTCAGGCTCTCTTCTCTAGAGAAATATTGCCACAAAGTTTTTCCCCACCCCATGATTTAGACAAAAAGGATTTCATAAATATCAATAAGGATATAGAAAGTGCACGAGAGAAAGATGAAGATGGATTGCAGTTAGACCTTAACGGTAAGACGTGGGGTACCTCTTCTCTGAAGCTAGGAATGGAAAATAATGCTACTTTGATTGGTGAAAACAAAGAAGAGGGGCGCCTGAGTATGGGACTTGGATATGCAAAGCTAAAAGCTCGTCGAACAGGGTTTAAACCTTACAAAAGGTGCTCGATGGAAGCAAAAGAGAGCTGGGCACAGGCCAATGGCCAGGAAGAAGAGAAAGGCCCCAAGAGAATACGCCTAGAAGGAGAGGCTTCTACCTAATGCTTCTTCTGATGTCGCAAGCATTTTCCTCCATGTCATCTAGTACCATTAGCATTTAGTTTATTTATGTAATATGAAGGATACGAAAAGATCACTTGTAATATGAAGGATACGAAAAGATCACTTGGGACTTGGGTTTTTTTAAACTGTTCAAAGGCAATTTAAAAACCACCTTGGATGCTCCTCTCATCAGGCCCCTTTTCCTTCCCATATCATCTGTTGAAGAAAGATCTATTTACTTTTCTAATATCCTTCCTAGTACTCTCTTTCTGGTTTTGTGTAGTGTCTTTTGAGTAGCAACTGGTACAGATAAAGAAAACTTGAAGGATGAAGGTATAATTAATGTGATTTTGGGTTTTTATAGTTTAGTTACTAGAGTTCTTTGGTGGTATCGAGGTGGAAGAGTTCTTAAATTTGGTTGATTGCAGTTTTATTAGAGCACTGGTTTTTCAATGATGTGGTAATTTCAGTGCTCGAGGAGATATCAAAACTATATCTGCGCTCATCAATTGAGGCAGAGTATCCAAGTTTAGCGAGCCTTGTGCTGCAATCGTTGTTGAATGTCAATCCAGTCACACATGCCTGTGCAAAGAATATCCCATGAAATGCACAAATTAAGTTTAAAATCCCTGAGTCGGGAATAGACTTTATATAGGATGTGTTTGTCTCACATTATTGGGAGAAAAATAGAGTAATGAATAGTATTTTTTGGAAAATGTGTAGTTGAAATTTAAAATAACTTTATTGGTTTGTGTGTAGAATATTTTATTGGGTAAATGTGTGATAGAGAATCTTACTGTAGCAAACAATATTTTAGATTAATGGTAGACAAACAAGGGCATAATAATATTACTCTGTCATGTAAACATAACACGAAAGAAAAGCGTGGAATGCAATCTCTTAATTTCTCTGGAAAGAAACAGAAGGCTGTAATCGTTTGCGTCGACTTCACTACGTTGATTATGTGTTGGTCAGGTTGATTATACAATATCTACTCGTATGTAATTCGAGTTGCAAATTCTATCTAGTTTCATCCATCTCTGTGGGAACAATCTGCTTCCCAGTCTCTTCATTGTTGCTTTTTCCCCAAAGAAGAACATACATACCCACAATTACTATAATGGATCCCAAAATGCTGTTCAAAACAAATACATAATTAGTTTGATAGTTGTAAACTAATTTATAATAGAAACCATACAAATAATTCAAGACAATATGCTACTTATGTATATTGATTAGTCATCAAGATATAGTTGTTCAATGACTTATATTAATGGGTTCTAAATTCTAGAGTTTGCTTCCTCTAGTGTCTAGATGGATATGGCTTATTAAACTTCATAACACACATTTTAAGATCCACCAACCCCAACACAAAAGTAATGCATGGTTTAGTAATATTTTAGATTTTAAGAGAATCAATTTTAGTTGGGTCGAATAAATAATTGATTGCGGAAAGCATATATTTGGCTTCTGTCTTGAAAGTATCTATAAACCCTCCAGTTACTTTTTATATCTACATTTCGTGAGAATTGCAATTACTATCCACTTACACAGAGTACTGATTTCTCTCTATTTATAATTCAAATTGTGTATAACAACTCCCAAACATGCTTTTAGTGTTTGACAAACTTTTATGTCATTTTCGCTCAATGTTTAAAAATCAGTATTTGAGTGTTTGGTAGTGCGTATACCATTACTAAAATGAACATGATTATAATTATCTCATTATGCATTATTATTATTATTATTATTATTGGTCTAATTATACTATTTATTCTTATTTTTATAACATGATATATTAGTAAATATTTATATAAGACTGTGTATTCACAGTAGTTATTTTAAAAGGGAAAAAAATTATATTTACTTGGACTCGTATTTTATATGATTAGAAACTAAAAGTATAGTGCATATAATAGAAAGAATTCAAATTAGACTTAGAATACCAACAACTTGTAACACAAAATGAATTAATTTTGTTAAATCGATATTTTAACGATGGATAATCGGAGAAGGTAAAATTGGAATATGAATGTTTCTCGAAATCTGTTGAAATATCACGTTTTTATTAAGTTTATCAAACACCTTAAAAAATTGTACTTGATTGATAATCAGGATTTTAGGCCATGGAAGCGAACCCAAATGGGACCCAATGAACTTTTGCACATAGTTTATATAATTTTTGCATAAAATCTTATTGAAATTATGCTTAAATTAAATCAAAAATGATTTTCTTAGAATACATATAAGCTCACCTGCCGAGGTAAATTTCCTGGTGCAATATTGAGACATCAAAAGCAGCAGCAAATATTTGTATCAATGGGCTAAATGCTGAGGTGAACACAGGTCCCCTTTGTTTCACACACCATGACATCACCACATAGCATAGTCCTGATGCTATAATTCCCTGATATCAATCAATTAGAATAAGACCAATGATCATATATTTTTAATAATATCCAAAAATAATGGATCGAAATGTATTGATTAATACTGACGGCATAGAGGACACTTAAAATCTCTAACTTTCCCTTGAGAGCCCATGTCGAAATATCCCTGTCCATAATGAAACATAAAATAATCGACTGGACAGCACTAAATGAAGACATGGTGGCCGTGCTAGAATATTGATAAGGATATTTGTGTCCAATCCGTGTTTGAATAAGAAACCATGAAGACCAGCTCACGCTGCCTGCACACAGATATAGCGAACCAATAATGCTCCACCCGGCTGCTTTTGTGTCATGTCGAGGCAGAGGTTGAGATCGCGAGTTTCTCCTAATTAATGGCATCCCTTTGTACAGTATTAGTATTAATGCTCCGCCTAGACACGTTAATGTGCCTAACACCGTAGCTTTCCCGCTCTTTCTTCTCAGATTAACTTTCTCCATCCTGTAAGCAACACGATACCATGGTAGAAACATTGTACAAAAAACTTAAATTTATTATTCAATTATAAGGAAGCTATTTAACATTAATTCAAATTTGAATCACATGTTAATTTTATTTTAGTAGAAGAATAAAGCTTGAAATTATGAAACTTGAATTCTTAATCCAAGTTTTCAAATACTTTGGTCAAAAGTCTTTGTAAAGAAGAAAATTTATGGACTTTCTGAAATGTTTCTAGAGTTCAAAACGAAAACCCTAAGTTCAAGTTCTTTTTACTCTTTTCAAGCCATTTTCGATTTTTCAAAATAGAGAAAACACGTTCTCTTCCCTACTTTCGGAAACGTGTTTTTGAAAACAAGTTAAAAATTTATAAAGAAAACTCAAAATGAAAATTTTGTCGTTTTGGGTATTTTCAGTTATAATAAAACCAAAATTTTCAAATGCGTTGTGCGTGTTTTCAAAACAATTTTTCAAATTGTCAAAAGGAATGCATTTTCAACCATCTCAAGATGACACTCAAAACACAACATTGAAAATAAATTCAAAATACAAAACTGAAACACAAATAGAACAACCCCTAACATTTTAAAAGTTTCTGTGTATCCTAAATAAGCAATTGCATTAATTGATAACTTTGGAATTGAATATTAATTAACTTACCCGAATGGCAATGCCATAATAAATGTAATTACAGGCACCATATTGATAAAAGCGCACATGAACGTATTTGATGTATATTTCAGCCCAAGCAAGAACAAATATTGACACAGTGTCAACCTGCATCGAAAATATTGAACATTTTTTTATAGATCAAAATCGAACACAAAAGAGCTTAAATATTTAGCGTACTCACCCAATCAAAGCACAAAGAAACATCTGACCCATCAACCAAGGTGTCAGCTTATTCCAACTTTCCCTGACATTTTAGGGTTTTTCTTATATTTGCTAACACAGTTGAAATCGCAGTTAAATCGTATTATATACTTAGTTTACTTTCTTACCTCTCCCATAAATAGGCTAATGGGATCAAGAAGACGGTGGAGATTGATTGCCTATAGGCAACAATGATCATATGGTTCATCCCTCGTTCAAGTGCCATCTTGAAAAGAATATTTATCGTCGCTAAAACAAATTGAACAGTCACCATTGCAACGACTTGCTTCCACCTCTCAATATACTTCATCTTGGCAATATAATCTTGTTTGAGGTCGAGAGAAAATTGTGTCCCAACTAAGAAAATTTATGTTCGAAAATTTCTTCTTCATTGCATTTTATTCCCATCGCTGGAGAGTGGAAACCATGGAATCCATTCCTTCACTCATGTGAATATATAGATAAATATTCTATATTATACACCGTCATCCCCTGACCCCATAAACTTGATGGAATATGAATATATGATGCTCGCCTTAACGGTTACTTCTTACCAAATTAAGCAAATATTGGAAATGAAATGGGACATGATACAACACGCGATATAAAACTAATTTTAAGCTCATGTTTGGTGCATATTAAAATCAGGTTTTTAGTAAATTTTAAAAATTTTGATAAAAAGTTAAATGAATTTTTTATTAAAATTGTGTGCCTATGAAATGTGTGGTTATAATTGGTCGTTAACTTTGACTTGAATTTTTAATCCACGCCAAACAAGGGCTAAGTTAAACCCTATAACTTGTTAATTTTATTATATTATAATAATTAAAGTCTGAAATTACATTAATTATTTGGCATGGATAAATAACTTCTCAGTTGAAGCTCACAAAAAGTCCATAGTAAATGCACAATTTTTAATCCACGTTTTCAACTATTTTGTTCAATAGTTTTCCTAAGAGTCAAGGTTTTTAACTTCATTAAAATTTTTAAAAGATGGAATTTTTTTGGAAGCTTCGGAAATCTTTCCAAAGAATTTTTGAAGAATTTTGATTTTCAAAATATATCCAAAACGGAAACGCTAGTATCTTACAAGTTTAAGTACCACATTTCATAAGTGTGACAGTCGCATCATCAACCTTTCATTTGTGGCATTCATGTCCTAACCTTTCAACATTGTGTGTACAGAGTCCCTCACCTAATGAAAAATGTCCAATTTAATGTTAATGTTCATGGGAGATGCATGTGATGTCTTAATGAAAAAATAAAATTGTTTCAAAAAGATTTCTATAACGACCCAGTATGGTTCAAGTCGTTAACTTACATACTTTTAAATTGGGAGAGTATAAGTCAATCTTATCCCTCACGATTTTCATTATATCTCCAAAATTCAAACCCATGACATTTTCCTTAAGAGAGACTTAAGTTGAATTCTGATATCAATAAATAAGTTGACTAATTAGTAGCAGAACTCAATTTAAGTCTTTTTGAAAGGAGAAGTCATGTGTTCAAATTTTGAGAATGCGATAAAAATCTGTAGGGATAAAATTGGCTCAAACTCTCCCAAAACGGATAATACATAAAAAATCGATTGAACACGAGGCTTAAGTTATCATAAAAAATCAACATTTTCTTTGTAACAACCCATCTTCTATACCCAAATTGTTAGCATACGTACTGTCGTATCTGAAAGAGCCTAATTCAAATTTATTGTTTACGAATTTTTAATGAGTCTTCAGGATTTGAACCCATGACCTTTCCCTTAAGAGAGACTGGTATTGGGTTCGAATCCTAAAGACTCGTGGACAGTGAGTAAGTTATCAGTTTGAACATAGATATCGAATTGTTACAAAAAAAAATGCGCATTTTTTGTAACGATCCGATCTTTGTGCCCAATCCGTTAAACGACGAGGACCAAGATGAGTTCAGACTCTCCTATAGCTGACAGTATATAAGTTAACGGTTTGGACATAGAGACTGAGTCGTTACAACTTCTTTATTTCGAAAACCAAATGGTGAATGCTCAAATTACACATGTTGGTCCTTTTTAAATTTTACTTTTTCAATCAAACATTACGTGTATGTGACATATTCATTTAATGACTAAATAGAAGTCTCGCGTAGATGAAGATACCGTGTCTATAATATTAAAAAGTTGGAGACATGAGTGCTACAAATGAACGGTTAAAAACATTGCCATCACACTTATAAAAAGTTGGAGATCTCTAAAGGAATTTATCCATAAAAAGGGCATTAAGCATATATACAGAAGTGGTTGATTTGAAGGCGCATCACTTCCATCCTTGGCATCGAACACATTATTGGGGAATAGAAAGCAGTTTCTCTGCTTCTACAGTAACCAAAATTGGTAAGTGGGATTTAGGAACAATATGTCTAATCGAAATAAGTGCGGCACAATGTTTCATACAATGATGGTACGAGCTAACATGGCAGGCAATGGAGAAGGAAATTAAAATGTGGGAAAGAGACTTTCTAGCGGGGAGAGAACTTGGACCAAAGTATTTAGGTCCCTTTGGGTATGTTTGGTATGCCACATATAAGATTATGATTGTTCTAATACAATGTTTAATATTACGTCGTAACATATAAAGCACAAGCATTGAAATATAAAAAAAGTTGTTACAATAATTTTATTTATAAATAATTTCTTTACTTGTACGTAAATTTATTCATAAGTGAATTTTTACTTAAAAGTAAATTTTCCTTATTAGTGTATTATTACATATCATGATTTTTTTAGTTACTTAAAAGTTATTTTTTAATGAGTAAATTTTTTTAGTACAAGTGAAATTTTACGTCCTTGTTTGACAACTATTCTTTCAAAACTCTTTTTTTTCCCATATTCATTTTCCACCACACATTCTTACAATAAAATATTCTTCATATAAACTTAAAACTTTTTTCTTACTTTCTAACCACACGTTATTCAAAAACTCATTCTACATAAAAAAAAAAAATGGTTGTCAAACATGGGCTTAAAAGATATTTTGGAACTTATAAGTAATTCTCGTACTTACAAGTGTTTTTCCTACTTAAAAGTGAGATTTTACAGTAATATTTTTTTACTGACAAACAATCTCAAAATTAGCAAAACATTAGGGATGCAAAATCAGATTGTTAGCCAATGTAGAATTAAAGATTGAAATCGATACTTTTTCTATTAATTCCTTGAAACCTTCTTTCTTAGAAGAAGGGCCTTGTGGGTTCAGATTAGGGGTGTTAAGTGTCTTGCCGACTCGACTCACCCTACAAACAAGTTGACCTAGCTCAACTCGTATTCGGGCATGCTCGTGTGCATTTCAAATTTGAAATTTTGATTTTGATTTTTTATTTTTTTGAATTCGGGATCTATAAATATTAAATAGGGACATGTGGTAAATCAATTTCGTCACATCTTAGAGTTCTCTACAATCTCACTAATACACCACTCATCTCTTTAGCAGTATAATTTTGCAATTATTATATATTTGTTCATTAGTTTTTGAATATTTCTTCAATTCCAACTTTCTTCGTATAAATTATTTCTATTATTTGTAGTTTATTCCTAAATATTCTACAAATTCGTTATGAATTATACTAAGTTCATGTAATCCCGATGAGGATGTTAATCAATTTTTCGGTAGTTCCAATACTTGCGTCTACAATTTTTCTCAAGCATATGTTGTTTTCAAATCAAGAAATGCATATACTATTGAACTTACAACCATTGATCCCAATACGATTTGGAAGAACTAGTCTCTACAGAGAGATAAAAAGAAGGCAAAAGCTTATAAGCTTACTTTGGAATATTGGAAACACTTCGAAAAAAATCTTTTGAGCATGAAATCAGATTAGGAGAACATAGTGTAATTACCGTGAAAAGGGCTTTACTTTAAAATTAACAATTGGTTTCACTTGGTACAATAAGCATTACGATTTTTCTTTCCTTATTGGGGCTGTCGACAATATGTATGTTTAACTTCAATTTGGTTTAGGCAAAGACGGACCTTCTGAAATAGTTCTTGTAAATTGATTTTATAAATAAAGATAATGCAGAAAGGCATAGTAATGTCCGTGGCTTCTTAGCACAAAACGTCCATACGTTTGATCTTTAGTGTACAAAACGTTCATACATTTTATTTTTTGTTCATCCTTATTTCAACGTTTCATCGTGGAAAACATCCTTCCGTCCATCTACTATGAGTTCCACCGTTAAATCCACACCTGAACTCACTTTTATTTTAAAACTCAAATGGTAAAATCATCTTCTTCCCGCAAGAACATAACATGCTTCTCAACTCTTTACGTTCCTCTCACACCCATTTCATTTATCCCCTTCTCCTATCATCTAAGATTTATCATCTCAGTGGGTTACTCTCTGCACACAGTGGTTGGCGAACTGGGAAAAAGTAATTTTTCACCGTGGATCCATTTTTTTTCTTGTTTTACAGTTTGAAATTTGAAGCTTTAAGTGATTGAGGCTTTCTTGCTAATTTCGATGGAATTTATTGTTGTTTTTCACGGGATTTTGAGTTGAAGCAAAATGCTTCCTCCATTATTAGAGAACCGATGATGAGCCACCCATATACAGTATGAACGTTGCCCATTCATGATCACTGATTTCCCTTCATTAATTTTGTTGATAACGACTTGAATTTTATTGAAATGGGAAATAGAAAAAGTACTTCAACACTATGAGGGAAATTTTTGAAGTGTGTAGGTCTTCATCAGAAATTAGATAAAGTTGGTTGGGAGTTGAAATTTATGTGGTTTTGGATAGGTTTTGAGCATTATATAATGTGCGGTCCATTCTTGCCCTTATGTGGTTTTGGATAGGTTTTGAGCATTATATAATGTGCGGTCCATTCTTGCCCTGATTTGATTAGTGTGCATTTTTTCATTTTCATGCTACATTTCATTGTTCATTCCCTTATCTTCATATTATTTTACATGCAGCTACAAATTTGGGTTACTTCACTACTGAAGTGCATCACGGAGGCCACTTTTATGATAAGCCTAATAATTTGGCATATGAACATGGATTCATGTTTTTTTTGGATTTCTTCTATGATGCATTGTTTACGAGAGATAATTTGACAAACTTCTTAAATGCGGTTGGTAATGATTTGGTATTGGAGTTTTACTACAAAAAATGAAAAATGAATTTAGGGAAGGGGTTGACTAGATTGGAGAGTGAAGAGGATAATAAGAAAATGTTTAAGGATAGAGATAGCCATTCAATAGTGCAAATATATGTCCTAGCCCCATTGCAATTGCATGCATCGATCTCAGAAGTTGATGAATCACAAACATTTGATGAATCACAAACATTTGAAGGTTGTTACGTATCTTCCGTGGAAGAAAATGAGGGTGGGAGCCTGAAATTGATTGGTCGAATCATTTTTTTCATGGGAATGTTGAAGAGTTATGGTCACATTACGAGGAAACCCTACAATACCATTATGAGGAAGATCAAAATGTAGGTGGTATGGGTGTGGAAAATGATGAAGTCGGGGTTGAAGCTCATAACAAAGACCAAAGTATGGGAGATGAAGTTAAATGTTTGGTGAAATCTGATTATGAGATGGAGCAAGAGCCTGTGTCTAATGCTGAAACTAAGAATTGAAGTGTAAATTTTGATTTTGGATTCGGTGTGTCAGATGAGCATCTGGTCAGGGATTTTGATACCGACTATGGGGACTTCGACGAGTTGCGAAGCATTGATATTAGAGATTAGGATGATACAACTTCAAAAAGAAGGGCTTCAACATATGCTTTCAATTCAAGGAATGATATGTAGGATCCAAAGTTCAAAAAAGGTAACTTTAACATATTCTTTACCTTACTTTAAACCTATTATTTATGGGTGCCTGATATGATTCCAATTTCTAATTTTTAGGGTTGGTATTTGATTCCAAGTCAATGTTGAAGGTTGCCATTACTGCACATTCAGTTAGAAGCAATTAAATACAATAAAGATGATGCTTTGAGATTCAAATGTAAGAGAGAGTGTCCATAGGTGTTGTCTGCTACTAAAGAACATAAAAAGACAAGTTGGATAATCAAAATATATGTAGAAGAGCATACTTGCGGTGTATAAGAATTTCGGAATGAGTACGACTTATTTGACAAATAGGTATTTATCTTACTGAAGGTCTAAACCAAAAATGCCGGTGAGCACATTCATGAGAGGGTTAAAACGAATGGTTTAGATGACATCTCACATTGATAAGTGTATAGAACAAAGGAGAAAGCAATTGAAAAGATTAGGGAGAGTGTGGCAGACCATTACAAAGTACTATAGGATTACTGTAAGATGTTGAGGAGGAAAAATAGTGAGACCATTGCTTTGGTTGAGGGTTATGTTAAAGAATTAGATGATTGTACATTTGCCTTAGAGCATTGAAGGAGGGTTTCATTAGGGGTTGTAGAAGAGTGATTGGAGTAAATGGTTGCTTTCTAAAGATAGAGCATGGTAGGCAATTGTTAGTTGCAGCCGGTGTGGATGCTAATAACTGTATATATCTGGTAGCATATATAGTTGTTGAAGAGTGATTTGCATACACACAACCACTTGCATTGGACATTCACTTTAGATAAGCAAAAGAGGTTGATTAATGTGATTGAGTTATTGCTTGAGAATACAGAGCACAGAACATGTGTTAGCTTTAAAGCATTGTTTTTGGGATGCAGTCAGAGCCACTACTGTGCCACAATAGCTTGAACACATGCAAAAGATGTTCCACTTGTACCCTGTTGCGCATGATTGACTTCAACAAAAACCAGCACCCCGTTGAAGCAAATCCCACTTTAGAGAGTGAACTTAGTGTCACGTGCTTCTGAACAATTTGTACGAATCATTCAATAGCACAATTGCTAATGCAAGAGAGAAGCCCATTCTAGTCATGCTTGAGGATATTAGGGTATATTTGATGAAAATAATTATAGCCCATATAGAGTCAGCTGATAAATGGAGAGTAGCAGTAGGCTTTAGAATTCAAAAGTTTCTCGATGAGAACAGTAAGTTGGCAATGTTTGAGTGGGCTGAATATGCGGGAAATGAGAAGTTCCCAATTCAACACAATGCATGCACTGTACTACATGTTGTTGACCTCAGGACAAGAACTTGTACATGCCGTGTTTGGCAGTTATCAAGAATCACTTGTTGTCATGTGATTGCCTCATTGGTATCTAGAGGCCTTCGAAATGTTGGAATGTTTTATACATCATCCTTTGAAACATTGAGATGTTATACGCAAAACGATTTGAAACGTAAAGATGTTTTGCACATTTTCATTTCCAAGGAAAAACAGATTGATAACTTCAATTTTGATGTGGAATTATGGGATTGAGTTTTGCGATTTTTGAAATCGGATTGTTGTGGAGAGTAATAGTGGATGTGAGCAGGTATGGAAGCCAAAATCATAAAATGGCCTGAGAGATGATGAACAATGGACTTCAAATAATAAGCATACTGGGATTTTAGAATTACGATTTTACGTACAACAGTTCAGATTCAAGAACTTGAGATAGAAGATTACTTCGTTGTGTTTGATTAAATTTCATGCTTGCTTGTTACCGCTTTAGTTATTTTTGAAAATAACATGTTTATGGCGGGAAGAAGAGTTTCTTGAAGCGGGCTAACCATTTTACCCTTTGAGTTTTAAAATAAAAGTGAGTTCAAGTATGTATTTATCGGGGAACTCACATTGGATGAATAGAAAAGCGTTTTTCATAATGAAATGTTGAAATAGAGTGAAAATGTAAAAATTTGAAATGTAGGGGCATTTTACACACTAAAAGTCAAATGTAAGAACATTTTGTGCTAATAAATCTAATGTTTGTAGTCGGTGTTGAGTTGTCTCCATCCACAACAAAAAGCATGTACTTGATGAAATTCATACAGACGTGTCTTTAACCTAGGTAAAAACCTATTTGTAGATGTACGCTTAGTAATGATGCTATAAATTTATATGATATTTAATAAGTAAAAATTATAGAGGTGTCATTTCATTTACTTATGATCTGTTGTCCATGAAAAACGATAAAGGATATATATTTGTGCCAGAATCCATTATAATGATAAGTTTTGAATCATACATAAAAAGTCATCGCATCTTGGGTCACTGTATTTCCACAATATTGACCTACGTTATTGGATCAATGTCAGAGTAAATGTTAATAAAAGAGTCTCCCAACATGATATAAATTCCTTGGATCATTTACTAAAACAACATATGGAAATTTTATCTGTACACATTTGTTTGCTCATAAAGAAATTCAAGCAATAACTGAAATAGAAGTCAACTCTTCATGTTTCAAATGTGTGTATATGGAATTTCAACTTTCAAATTGGGGAGAAGAAGGTTTCTGGAGATGTCTTTTTTGCCCATATTTGTTTCCAATTCTTTCAAAAAAAAATTTCTATATTACTTATCTTCAAGCATATATTAAACCCAAATTTTTTCTCTACTTTTAACCACATATTCTTTAAAAATTCACGATTCAAAATAATAGTTTCCGAAAAAATAACCATCAAACAAGGGCTTAATTAGGTGAACTTTGATTAGGTAAGTTTTTGAACTTGATAAAAGTTTGGGTTTGGGTTTGGGTTGTCTTGGTCAATACTTTCAAATAGAAAAAAGAAAAAAAAAATTACAATTATTTAAGACTTATGGACCCCCAAATATTTGAACTCGAGGTAACAGATCTCTTGGGTCTCATATAAAGTTTGAGTGCTGCTCTTACAAAATGTTGGAACCTCTAGTAGAATTAATCTAAAAGTATTGAAAGGAGTAATGGGTTATTAAAAATAAATCTCATGAGGTGTCTCTGTAATTTTTGAAAATGGATGGATGCGTCTATATTTATCACACACCTCAAGGAGGTTTCTGTAATTTTCTAAATGGGCAAAACCACAAGTACAGAGTTTTCTACCAAATTGCATATAGGTGCTACAAGTAAGCACTTGATTGACAGTTGGTTACCTGTACAAAGCCTGTTAAATTTTCCCAGTACGTTTAGCAAGACTCTTTCTAAAAAGTAAAAATAATAAAACTCCAAGTAAAGGAAAAATTTGATAGAATTGATACCGACGTTGATGTAGCCAAATTTGTTTGGCCTTTTTTCTTTTGTTTTCCCATCTTCCAATGTTGTCATGCCAAGTATTGTCTATCAAAATTTTTTGTCAAAAAAATCTGTACCTATAGCATGATTAGGGTGTCTTTGAGCCGCATTACTTTGAAAGAATGTATTTTGGAATAGTATGTTGATGGAGAATGTGTGGTTGAAAAAGAAAGAAAAGTTATTGATGTGATGGAAAATATTATTTTATTGAAAAATGTGTGATTAAAAATGAGTAGAAGAATGATAATGAAAATGAGAATGTGGCTCAAATAGGGGTTTAAAGTAAAAATGAGAACTCACAAAAATACCCTTAAAATTAAGGGTCTTTTGAAAAATCATATGAAACATGTTTTGAAAGTAAAAAATATTGTGTACAATCAATTGTCACTTTTTTTAATAGAAAAAATGACACAGCAAAAGAAAAAAAAAAGTGACAATGAAAAAATGACCAATTGTCACTTTTAAAGTTAAGTGTCACTTTTTAATTAGAAAATGATAAACAATGTCACTTTTATTAAAAATTGATGTTTGTCACTAAAAAAATGATAGAAATCAAGAAGGTAACTGCAAAAAGTGATAAACATTAAAAAAAAAGTACAAAATTCAAAAAAGTGACAAATTTTAAAAAAGTGACGAATTCAAAAAAATGGCTCAAATTTAAAAAAAAAGTTATACAGATTAAAAAAGTGATAGACAATTAAAAAAAGTGAAAACACTCAAAAAGTGACAGAATTCAAAAAAAGTAACAAACTCAAAAAAGAAACGAAAATTTTAAAAGAAAAGTGACACAAATTTAAAAAAAATGACAAACATTCAAAAGTGAGGAAATTCTAAAAAAAAAAAAAAGACAAAAATAAAATTCAGTGACTATTTAGGATATTAACCCACCAAATTTGTAAATAAGTTTGCACTAATAGTACCATGTAAAATCACTAACATGATCCATGACCCCCACCAAATTTATCAACAACAGACATCATCTATCACCATAAGAAACAGAAACATAAAATAAAAATTTCTCTATTTATTATCGATCTAGTGAGTAAAAAGACAAGGCACACAATAAACACACTCAAGATAAATATAAAGAAACTATAATCACAAAATACCTAACCACTTGAAAACAATAAATAAGCTCACCAGAACAGGATAAAGGCAAACAACAAAAACCCAAATGATAATAAGCAAACAACTCATATATCTACAAAACATATTTAAAAACATTTAAATAAGTTCGCACTAATACATAACACAACAATAAGTTCTCTCTTAACATTATAGAAAACTCCAAACAAAAGCAAAGAAGGTTAGAAAGACCAAATAGAGTCAGTCAAAAACAGCACTTTATTATAAGGAACATAATTAATTCAATCCTTAGAAGATGTAACTAATTTGCACCTAGATGCAAACTATTAAACATTCTTCTCCACCACTGCTTCAAATTGCCATCTCTCATTTGCAATTGCATGGATTGCATTTGCAGTCGGAGCCACACTTGCACCCATCTCGACCTCGGATCCCTCAACATAGCTAAAAAATAATCACCAATTTTAGACTTTTTTTTTTTTGGTAAAAGGAAAGCCTTTAATTAAATTGATGCATACGTTTTCTGGGGAGCAACGCCGAGAACTAGAGTCTCGGTGATGGCGACGACGGCCTCTGAAAAACTCAAGTCTGCGTACATATCGCATTTGCACCAAATATATGAGAAATTTGATTAGGACATAAATATGAAAAACATCACATTAAAAAAAAAAAAAAAACTGCACATCATAATTCATATGAATAAATCATTATACTTGAGAGAGATGGCTCATCTGAATCTCGATGATCCTCCACCAATTCTCCCAAATTTTTTGATGCTGTATCGAAAAAGAAAATGTCGGCATATTCTAGGGCATCTTCAATGGAGTCATCGCCACGGTCGTCATTCTTCTCCCATGAGAAGTGAGCGACAAAGTGACTAGATTTTATCGTCTCCTCCATAGATCACAACCAATTGTATTATTTAGGGAGGATAGAAGTCTATAGAGATAAAAGAGGGAGAAGTAGGAAATAAGAGCGTTTAGTCTTAAAATTATTGAAAAAATATAGTATTTTATACTTTTTAATTACTTTTGACATGATTTTTCAAAAGTGCCTCATATTTAAGGTATATAGTCTAAGAATAATTTTAATTGTACATGTGTACATAAGAGCGTACACCTCTTTCACATGAGGGTGATGTCCACTTGTGTAAAATACTTTTTTATTCAAGTAGGCCCCATCTCATGTGAGGAAGTATACACCCCAATGTGCCCCCCGGGGCACATCCAAGTTGGCAAAGGACGGACATTGCTGGGCTTACAACCCCAGGGTGGGGAGTTCGAATCCTAGATGAAGCAGTTGAGTGATGTAATATTCATTTGTGGGTGGAGCAGCTTGGTAATGTAATATTCATGGAGGAATGCTCCCTTGATGTCAAGAGTATAAAGAGTGCACGGACCCTGGTCAACTTGGGCATATGTCGCGATTTACCTTCACCCATTGCTGAGGGGCCGGTGATGGGTGGTCCAGGACATAGTTCGGCGTAAGTTGGGATACCTGGGTATCAAAAAAAAAAGTATACACCCCAATGTACATGGTGATGTATCACTAACAAAATCGATAGTCTAATTTCTTAAANCGTAAGTTGGGATACCTGAGTATCAAAAAAAAAGTATACACCCCAATGTACATGGTGATGTATCACTAACAAAATCGATAGTCTAATTTCATAAATTAAAAAACTCACGACCATGCATAATTTGATTTGAAATGAGACGTCACACGTGCCAACCCGAGTCCAAAATTCCCAATTCACACGAAGGAAAACAAAACCCTCACCTTGTCTTTGAGGTTTTGAAATTGAAAACCGAAAACCCTCTCTCCCTCCCCCTCTCTGTTCTCTCTCTCTATCTACATAAGATCTATACAGAAATTCACATATATGAACGGTTTCTATACATCAACTGGTTTGAAGTGTTGTATGTGTTGAGATAGATAGATACGGAGACATTAGGAATTTTTTGATGTATGTAAATGGAGGCTATACTGACCCAGTGTGTGCAAAACAGCCTACGGCACTTCATGTATCGCAATGCCATTTTCATGTGCGAACGCCTCTGCGCTGAGTTCCCTTCCGAGGTATTCACTTCTATAATAGTATCTTAAATAATTTTGTAAATAGATGAATTTTTGCTGTAATATGCTTCCTGCTTTAGTTTTGCAGCCATTTCTGTAGGTACCTTGCATCGATTACGAATTTGTCTACAGTTCAATTCTGGGTTTTGCTGAATAACAGAGTAACTATGCTGCCGCAGAATAAATTTTTGAAATAAGAGGGAATAAAGTAATGAGTGCCCAAAATTGTCATCTATGTTTTACGAAGTGTTGCTACTTTCAATTGAAAAACACTGGAAACTGAGACATCCATGTGAAGTTTGTGATACCGCAGTATTGTGGATTCGATTGAGGAACCAGAAAGTTGATAAATGAGCCTCATTTAAATAAGTGGTATAGACTTGAGAGCATATCATTTGTCTTAATTCCAGTTTATAGGTATTTGGGATTTAGATGCTCGTTCTGGGTGTAGAAGCTGTGTAGTTGACAGAGTGGAACCCATTGTGTTTAATAAAGAAAAATAACCTTGGATATGACATTTTGTGATATGAGAAAGATGGACGATATCCTGTTGATGCTGTCTAAAATGTAAATGTTAATGCTTCATATTTAGATGAGATATTATGATGTTTGGTCCATTTCTCTGTAAGTTTGTGCATATATTTTGTCATTTATTAATTTATTGTAATGTTCGATGGCATAAACTAAATTTGACTATCATAACTTTGTCTCCTTGATGGTTTACTGTGTTTAATGCAGACAAATTTGCAGCTGCTTGCCAGTTGTTACTTGCAAAACAATCAGTCACATTGTGCATACTACATTTTGAAGGGTATGTTGAGACATGATATTTTCTTTTTCTAACTGGATTAGACCACTAGGTTTCGTCCACAAGAAGCACTCTTCTGTTGTCTAAGCATCTTTCCTGGGATTCGATTCTTTATGTTTTTTCTCTGCTTCTTTGAAGTGACATTCACTTTTGTTTTTTTTATCTGTCTTTAATTGTTTGAAGGAACACATATGGCTCAATGCCGCTACTTGTTTGCGCTATCATGCTTTCAGATGGATCTTCTAAATGAAGCCGAATCAGCATTACGACCCCCTAACGAGTCCACTGCTGAGGTATGCCCATAAAGCATGTATCACTGATCTTTGATGTTGATTTTATGGCATGTATGGACTTCTTTCATTTTCGTTATATTGCCTTGCCAGTTTTTAGAGGTGATATTGTTTACCACTCTTCTGTTGCTATAATGGTCATAAGTTAAAATGTTCCTTTGTTGAGGTGGAGTGGTCATGGTTAGTTTCTCATAATTGCAGGTTCCAAATGGAGCTGCTGGCCATTACCTTCTCGGCCTTATATACAGGTGTCTATTTTCTTTTTCTTTCTCCAGTGCACTATTTTACTTGAGGTCACCAGTGGTCCATCCTTTCTATTTTATGTTACTTTGTATGCTTCTATAATAAGACTGATTCGGTAACTTTGCTTTAGCGTTCTCCATTTTTTTGTAGAAATAAAATATTATAATTTCCCTTGGTTATTGTATGTGGATTTGAGGATGCAGATCCATGTTCCCATTCAGCATGTGATGATTTCTTGAAAAAAACTACCAAGGTTGAGCTATGACTCAAATTTTAACTTCCAAAACAGTACAACATGATTTAGAACAGTTAGAACCATTTTAACTTCGCATTTTGCTTACTTTTTAAGGTTTTGGTTATAAGGACAATGAAGTATATAGTAGATTTAATATGGATACTAATGGAAGTATGGGACTTTGGTGATCATGTACCAGAAATTTGAGAAACAATGCGGTAGACACATCATCCTAAGATTTCATATGTAGCCCCTGTTTGTTTAGCATTAATTCTTCAGATTTAGAAAAATTCCAACCATTGCAATTCAAATTCAGCCACCATTTTTGACCATTTATCTCATAGCTGGGATCCATATGTGAAACTAACGATGCTTTTTTTTCTTTCCACTTTCTAGCTGTTTAATGCTAAACAAACATGGGCTTATCTTTCAGATTTCATGTGATAATTAATTATTTGATATTTATTAAATAAATAATACATTAAAATTCAATCAAAATTAAAAACAACATTCTCTTTCTCTCTCTAATCTATCACTCTCTCTTCTCTCTGTATCTATTTTCTCTCCTCACTCTATCCTCACCTTCGACATTTTCTCTATCGGTGGCACAATCAAGCACCATCTCCGCGAGAAGCGAATGTATCGAATTTTCTAAACATTGATTGAGAGTCGTTCTGGTTGATTTTTGTCCATGGTTGAGGTCGTTTAGGTATGGATTAACCATCTGTAGTGGTGCGCAATCATGGACATCACCGTGGAGGTTGGATTTTGTACAAATTCCATTCGGTTCACATGTCATTGTGTACATGTCACATATCAAACAAAATTAGTCACAGATCATGTTTGTAGGTCATAGATCCCAATCAACATGCCACATATCAAAATTAATTGGTCACAGACCATATGTCACATGTCTTTATGCATTGATAATGGTCACATACTCAAGTTCGCGGGTCTTACTTTATATGTTACAGATAATATTACATGGGTAAGATCAATGTCCACAGGTCCCGAATCTAAGAAAATTGGTCACAAATCATTTGATCAATATCACGTGTAACCATTACATGTTACATGTCAAAGTACATAGGTTATAGGTCACAAATTCAAGAGAATTGGTTGCATGCAATTGATTTCTCCGACCTCAGTTCTTCGAATTGGTCACAAATTTAATTAACCAGATTTCTACAGTGAGAATTGAAGTTATTTGCTCTAGTGAGTACTCTATAGATTACACCAGTGGCTGTTTTTCATTTTTCAATATTTAAAAATAGATTTACATTACACCAATGTTGTTTAGCTGCCGCTGAAGAAGATGATCAGTCGTCGACGATGCTCAGTCGATGTTCTTTAAAGGCCACTATGCTTCTTCTTCTTTCTCTATTATTTGAGTCGGCGATGCTTAGTCGTCGTTACGTGACGATCAATTCGCATCTGAAGAAAATGCTCAGTTGCTGATGATCTCTGTAGATTCCATCTTCCCTTCGATGAAATTGTTTGGATGTCGGTAACTGTGAAAGTAGATGCTGAAGACGGTAAGAGAGGATGACGACGGACGAATGCCGGTGACGATGGTCGGGACAGGAGAGAGATTGAAATTATTAAATATATAATTTTTAATTTAATTAATAGAATCTAATTATCACCTGAGTTTTGAAAATGTAAACTTGTTCACTTAAATTGAATTGGGCTAAACTTAATGCCTAAGATATGATTTTTTCCCAAATGTCAAACTATCTATTTTACCAGCCCTATTTCAAATGATCAATTAGTTTCATTAATCAATTATCAACCCAATAAAACAATAAGCATATCAAAATTCAAATAATTAAAGTCGAGTGAANACTTTTTACCTTTGAGATCCTTCTGCATCCATAAAAATTAGGCATGGTTTTGCTTCTGAGGTTTATGGTTCCATTTGAATGCTAATGATAAGTAACACATGACTTTTCTGTTATCAGAATTCAGAAGAGTGGTGAGCATTCTATAAAGTAAATTTGAAGAAGATAGTATTAATGGAAATCTATGAAAATCATACAATTTTATTTTATTTAGTTTTTATTTTTACAATGATAAATGATACAAGTATACAAAGGATAGTTTAGTATGTGCAGACCTAGTGATTGAGGTTGCACTTAAACTATAATTATCCTATCTTGTGGTCATCTTCACTTGGCGCTGGTCCAATTAAGTGATTGAGGATGCCTTTCCTCTTGAGAGAGATCTACACATTGTGATACCATACCATCAAGTCTAGATGAGGGAAAAAGGAATTTAACTTTTTGGGTGGTTGGTTGGTTCTGAAATACGTCGTCTGAGGTTAGGTTTTTACAAGGTTTGCTTTCTTGACTTTTCAACATCATGGCCAACAAATAGAAACAAAACATGAGAGAATAGTGGTGTGATGACAGAAGTTGAAAGTTGTTGGATTGGGACGGTAGCATGGATTGATCAATAGTAAAGAACATTATTGAGAGAAGAATTGGTAATGACATTGAACGCTACTTGAGGCATGTAGTGAAGGTTGTTGATACAGTTAAGAGTAATGAAGGCTACTAAAAAAGATAAGAAAATAGGAGAGAGCCTAGAGATCTTGTCCTGATTCTGATACTGCAAAAATAAATCTTTGATTAATTGATTTCTTACAAAATGGCAGCAATTTAAATTGTGCAATCCTCAAAAACTAATAAACTAAATAAGGAAATTCCTAAAAATCATGTACCCTACCTCTGATGCTCAGACTATTCGAAATGGATGAAGTACGCGTGTTGACACGACACGGGTATAAGTATGGGTATGAGATATATATCGAATCTTTCAAGTTTCAACTGTACGCCATTTTTGCTTCTTTCTGCTTTCTTTTATTTTTTTTCTTTCCCCTTTTTCTTTCCCGTTTATGCTCTTTGTAAGCCTAGCGTCGTTGTCGTGATGGTGGAGGAAGGCCTCTCCCTTTTCTTCTTTCTCTCTGTATCAATGGTTTATGGCTTCTTTTGTATAAAATGAAAATGGGTTCTATATAGTGCTATTTAGTGTTCTACTAAATTCAAATTGCAATCAAGTCCCTCATTTTTTATTTTTATATAGCATTTAGTAATTAACTTTTTATAATTGAAAATAAATCCCAAAATTCTATTTTATTTGTCGTAATCCCTTATTCAATACCCATTTCCTTCTTTGTAAACAATTGATTTTGGTCTATTTAAAATGACATCTTGGGTTAGTAAAAAAATGAAATTTGAAAGACGTACCCACGTACCCTTGTCCAAAATTTGGACTCTTTTTAGTCATGTTTCCATATTTTATATTTTAGAAAATAAAATATTCGACACTTAGATACGTACCTGTACTCGATATCTGTACCCGAGTCCGAGCATCATGGTACCCTACAAATTGGGAAAATTGAATATGAAAATGTATGTGTACAATATTAGGAATTAGGGAATTATTTTTGTGGTCTTTAGCAGCAGAGTTTGCAAGGGTAATGTATGGGGCATGGTAGTAGAAGATATAGATTTCCTATTAATTGTATATCTGACTTAGTCGTGGATGATTTCACGAAACATCAAAGATGAAGTTTGTTGGGATGGTAATACAAAGTTCTAGTTGAAGAAACCAATATGATGATAAGTGCCTGTTCGACATTTTTTAATTTATTTTATGGTTTGCTACATGACTATTTTCCACCACACATTCACAATAAAATATTTTATACGTATATTAAGAAATTTTCCTAATTTTTAACTACACATTCTCCTAAAAATCATTATTCAAAACTCTTTTTTCTACCAAAATGGTTGTCAAACAGGCTCTGAACATGAAGAACTTTAAAGGAGCTTTTTGGTATCTAAATGTTTTATACCAAGTTGAACTAATGGAATATACATGTAATCTTTTTCTAATTATAGGAATAAAGAATGTGGGAAAATCATGTTACGTGGTCATGTTGTCCAAAAGAGTGATTTTTTAGGTATTTAGGTTCTCTTATTTATGCAAAGGGCTCTAAAGGGACGTAATAAATTGGATTATAGTGCGTACGAAAAAATAGAATTGAGGTATTTGGATTCTATATTATTGGAAGATGCAAGTTAAAAGCAGTTTTGGACTAGCTATGATTTGTGGTACTTAGTGTTAGGACTTTTGAAGACAAAAATGTCCTTATATAAATGCAACTGGAAAAATGATGTTGTGAAGTACACGTTACCATGCTAGAATAGATAAAGAAAATTAGATGTATGCCAACAAATGGAAGTGGCACCAATTGAGGATATTAAAGAAATAACTTGTAAAAAATTTTGATTTCATTATACTTTTAAGAAATGTTCTGGTCCGGTTTTGGCGATTTAGTCAGTTTGTTACTTTAAAAAAAAAAATTAAAAATTTTAAAGGCCCAAGTGCTATAGTTGCAAAGGGCCCATAAATGTGTGCTTTCTTGAACTAATTGGCCCACCTTAATATAGTTAGACACTTCAACATGTTTCCCTCTGAAATTTGATGTGCGAATTGGATAAAAAGGAACTACCTTTTTTTTGTATATGATTATTTATAAGTCACGTTGGGTTACTTTTTATAATGTAAAATGTGCAATTATAAATATCATTAATTGAAAAAATGTAGAAGTAAACTTGAAGTCTAAAATAAATAGTTGATTATTGAATTTGATTTCTTTTTTCATTCTAATTCTATCTTTCTCTTTTAATTTATTTTAATAACATGTTAAAATACTGTAAAAATATTTTTGTGATTCATCTTCCATCGAAACTTTTGTCTCTCTGTGTGTATGTGTGTGTGTCTCTCTCTCCCTCTCTCTCTCTCTCTCTCTCTATCTCTATCTCTATCTCTCTATCTATATATATATATATATTGATATTAAAAGTGGAAATTGACAAAATTAAATGCAGTCAAGTTCACAATAAACTTTGCGGCTGAAAAAAGGCCATATTTGACATTCATTTTCAAAGATGGCAATGATAAGAGGGAAAAGATAAAAAATAATGTGTACTTAGTTGGAAAAAAAGGTATTTCAATTTTCATTGGACTTTTGTTAGGACATGACTAAAAAATGATCCATCTGCTTGATCCAACAAGGAGATTCGAAAAGAAATCTGTCCCACAAACAACTTGAAGAGATGATGCAATCCTTGAAAGTCTTAGCTTGAAATATTCATAACTTTTTCCATATTTCTGTCATTGAAATATTGTTTTTTATTATAAAATTCGTCGTCAAGGAATTATAATACCAAAAGTTTCCCGAAGACCGCAGAAGGAAAAGCAGGAACAGAAACAAACCCATCTCTTTATTTTGAGAACTCCTAACACTCGCTTTAGGGGATAAAAGCTTTTAAGTCCTATGTGCTCTACAAATCATTAGGCATTATTTTGTATAAACAAGTCATGTGTGCCTATTTAATTAAGGACCATAGACCAAATGACGACTTTATTTTGGAAGGGAGGGGGAAAGAAATGGGAACTTGAGGACGAATAAGATAAAGAGTAAGATGATTTGCACGAATACATTCCCGAACTATTGAGACTTCAAAATCCTTCCATCAAAGAGAGGTGAATTTAGCATCATATTAAGATTCTCTTCCTTACATCTTTTCAAGATCTGCTGCCTATTTAACATTTTAAATTGTAAAAAGAGTGGAAGTTGCAGGATGCTTCATCTAAACGTACAGATGTGGGTTTATTATCTGTTTATGCTTAATATACTGTTCTACTCTTCATTGTTTTTAGCTTATTATCCATTTCTATCAATTATTTCAGGTATACAGATAGAAGGCAGAATGCTATTCATCACTTCAATCAGGCTTTGTCAATAGATCCATTACTATGGGCTGCTTATGAGGAACTCTGTATATTAGGTCGGAATGAAGAACACTAATGCGATTTTAAAAATCTTTTGTTGCGGATATTCTCCAATTAGTTTGTTAGGGTCATAAAGTTACTTGACTATATAATTTTGACTACTATACATATTGAGCTAGACAAACTACGTTGCTACTTCAAGTCAGAAGATGATACCAATTATGATTCCTATTTCAAGTCAGAAGATGACTTAAGAAGTTGATTGTTTTCTTGATATGACTTTGATCTTGATTTAACCACTTGCTCATTCTGATAGCTAAGAAGATTGGGATATATCATTGTTTCTTTTCCGTGTGAGCGACTATTTCCAGTAGATAACATAGTGAAGCATTTCCACTTCCATAGCAGGGTGGTCAATGCTTAGGTTTCTGTTTAGATGTAAAATTTTAATTTCTTGACACATGCACGATATATTTCCATGAAGTTTCTTCAAACAAACAGAATATGCTATGATTTATTGCCATAAGAACTCACTGTCAGTCTGTACATACACTTACATGATAAATTTGGTTCTCAGTCTTGTAGCTGCGTGCTTAATTATCTCAACTTTGTTCACACATCTGTTAACTGAAGCAATGCTAACTCCATTGCCATTTTTATTTACTCAACACATGGTTATGCCTATTTTATTAATTATGTGGTTGGGATCATTCCAGGAGCAGCAGAAGAAGCAACTTCAGTTTTTAGTGAAGGCGCTTCTTTATGCATTGAAAAGCAATACATGCATGATGAATTGAGTTCCAAGAGTTTGCAGGCATCAAGTGAAGATCATATTGTTGTTCCTAACAGAAGTCTAGGAGTAGAGGATGTTAGTCCAAGGCAATTGAAAGATATGCATGGTTATGATGTACGAGATATCTCCAGGAACTATCATGGAGCAGCTTCTAACCAGCCTCTAAATGGAGGTCCTGCTTCTTTTTCATTTTATAATACTCCTTCTCCAATGGCTACACAGTCACAGGTATGTTTATGCATATCATGCATAGTTTCTTTCATTGAGCTGACTCATTGTTGGGTGCACTCTTAATTTTCTAATTCTCTGATAACATTTCTTTTGTGATTTGAGTGATAATGCCCTCTACCAAATTTAATAGGTGACTAAGTTGCGCCTCAATTATCCTTTTTACTTCATTAGTTCCACTGAAGAATATCTTACTAAGCTAGAGCAGTCAATCCTGCAGAAGTAGGACTTACAATGAATCTTGCAGTTGCAAAGGTTTTTTTATTTTCATTTTTTTTTTATAGTAATTGAATATCAAGTTTACATGTCCCATTGTGGTTAGAGGTGTTAGGTGGGCCGTGCTCCGACTGGCCCATATGGGCTAATTTTAAAATAAATATTCACACTTTATAGTAAATAAAAGAAAAAGAAAAAGACTTTTGTTCGACGTTTGTCGTAAAATTCAAAGAAATAAAATGCCCCCTCTATAAGGAACCTTTTGGTTTTGGTACAGACGGGTCAGCCCATGGAGACTTTGTTGTGGTGGGCTTGGGCAGCCCAACCCGCTTTACACTGTAGATTGTGGTCTTGCATCTCCCAGTTGATGTAGCGATGAGCTGAACTAAATCACAAAAAAGAATTCATTTACCTGACCTCAAGTTATTGGAATAAGAAATAGGTTGTTAAACATCATTGCATACGATCTCTCATATCCTTGATAATCTCTACTTGTCTGGTTCTCATATGAAAGCAATATATTTAATTATTGTTTCTACATCATCCATTTTTTGATTTCTTTGTGTGTTATTGATTGTGATTTGCTATACCATTTGTCTATATATATTATGCTGCCAAATGTTGGGATTGGCATCTCTCTCTCTCTCGCCACACAATTAAAATCACCTCCACCATTTGAAGTTCAGTTGCTTTTAGCACTTGTCAAAACAATAACTTAATGATTTGTTACTGTGTTGGTGCATCATACTGAGGGCTTCAATTAGTATTTATTTAGTTGCAACTTGAGATGATAAAACATAGTAGTTTGGCATGATTTGTTGTTCTTTCTTCATTGTGTTCATGTGATCAAGCTTTAATGCTGCTCCAAATCACCAGTTTTGGCTATTGTCTGGTTCCTTCAGTCCCTGCTTAGTTTGAATCATGTAACCGGATGATAGAATATGTTTTTTTTTTTATCACTTTAATGTATGTTAGTTGTCCATATTCTTTTCCCTCAACAATTCCTTCTTTTGTTAGACTATGATCCTCTAACTCTTAAGGAATCCTGCTATACTGTCTTCTTGGACTCTATTGATTTTGATTTGGAAAACCACATTTTTTCTGTATTTTCATACTTTTATGCTAGATTGTTTGATCTTAGTCTCTTATATGCCTTGCAGTTGTCAGGTGTTGCACCACCTCCAATATGTAGAAATGCACAATTGAATGGCCCAAATCTGAGAGCATTGGGAGCTGATAACTCTCCACGATCTGTGGTGAACTCAACCGTTCCTGGTCCTAGGAGAAAGTTTGTGGATGAGGGAAAATTAAGAAAGGTTAGGACACTGTAATTTTTCCTGTAATATTTTAATTTTGTTAGTGATCGTTACTTAATAGGCACTCCTTTACTTCATTGTTGTCATGATTCTGGAATTATCACTTACTGCGTTCTTTCATTGTTGTTATCATTCCCGTTCTCTTGTGCTGTCCTCTCTTTCTCCCTCTCTGCCATGGTTCTAGCTGAATATTCATTATCGAAACAAAAANAAAAAAAAAGAAGAAGAAAAATGAAAAAGAAAAATAGTAACAACGCATGATATAACGATATTTGGCAATGGGCCTAGGTCTGTGAGGGAGGAGAGTTCTTTCATTATCACGATTCTTCAATTACAATGTTAACAACTATGTAGTAGAACGAACCACATATCACCAGAAACAAAATTTAGTGGGTCGAGGGCTTAATATGGATGAAGAGGTTATCGACCCACTAGTGGAGTATTCAGTCATCAATCCCCCTAATGAAGTGTTCATTCCCAAAATTTTAGCAAAACCTCTTCATATGGAAAATAATAAATATTGACCCACTAATGAAGTAATCACCCATCAATCCCCCATAGTCTCTTCTCCACCAACATGATATGAACTTAAATGTTAGCATTAGCCTTGAATGTGGCACATCTTGGTCATCTTTATCTAGTTTAAAGCATGAATTGCACATTTGGACTCATGAGTATCTTTTTCTTAAGTTTGAATTTGTAATTTTTGGGGTAAGGTTAAAAGAAAAATACTTGTTATGACATCAGTTCCTCCCCTTCATCTTTTGAATCAACATATTTGGCAAGTGTTGTAAGAGATATGGAAAATACCCAATTACCCTCAATTCCAAAAAAAATAAGAGGCACCACAAGTGAAACCCTCCCACGACCCGGAAGCTCTAATTGACTGGTGACCACCTTGCCACCCACCTCTGCCACCGCATGAGCTGAACCTATCCCATAATACCTCCATGAGCACCCCACTAAAATACCCTGCATTACGGTCTTTGTCACTCAAGATGTCATGGTCCAGTGTTTGTCGTAACCAAACCAAGCTGGAAAAGTTCCCTAAGATAAAGAAGTCCTTTAACAGATGAACTGGTAATATTTGGTTCTTTGGGGGCTCAAGTAATGGGTTAGACTAGGTGTGGCAGGGTTAATACTTAATAGTAATTATATCTACCTACTAATAAAATGCTCATAAGCTGTTGAAATATTAAATGATAAATTCCCTCAAGTTCACTCTGGAAAGGATGAACTGAAACAGCCATAGGGTGAGATAAGTGGGGCATTTTTTTCCTAGAAGCTGAAAAATAAAAAAGATCAAATAAATAAACCTGATAAATGGTCCTTTTCTTGATTTGGTCTAACTAAAGTTTTAATAATGCACCCGAGTAACTTCAGAATATGTTTCTGTAAATGATACATGCACGTTAACTTTTATTTCCAATTATTGATTTCTTGCTCGCTATAACAACTTCGATTATTTTTGCACTCACTTCCCTATTTTCCCCTTCTATAATTGTTTGTGTCGATAGTACATTGCTTCAAGTAAACTGGTTTGTGGTTCAACTGGTGCATGTTCTACATTTTTTTTTTTATATTTTATATGTTTGGAGTGTCAGAGATGACGTTAAGCTCATAAACTTTCAAGCTACAGCTTAGACTTACTCAGATCTTGTTTCTTTCTTGTTCCCATACAGTTCTTGTCCACTTTTTATGTTTCCTTTGAATTTTACATTATTTTATCTGTTTTATGTCTCTAATCCTATCAGCATCCAACGCTTCTCTTTGTTTCTTTCATATGTACTTGAATGTCTGTTGATTTTATTCAATGTTGATGTGTTGTTTTGTTTTTGTTTGCTGAGTTGTTAATCCATCTGCATTCAGGTATCTGAGAGGTTATTTTCTGATTCCAGACAACGACGAAGCATGAGACTTGGTGGAGAATCTCTGGTCAACACAAATCCAAGTGCATCAGTAGCTTCAGGGAATGGGAGAAACCACTCTTCTAAAAATATTGGGGGCTCTAAATCAACATCTGTGGTATCACGTTCAGTGACAATTCGAAAGGGACAGTCATGGGCTAGTGAAAATTCAGATGAAGGTGATTTCACTTATCCTCTACGAATTTCTTTTTAGATTTCTGTTCTTCACATTATTTTGTAAGGAATATCGTTAGCTATTCAATTAAGGATGGAAAGCAAAACCCCAAGTGGCCTGGATCGACTCCAGTGAATTGTTGGTTGGGATTATTTATAAAATTTGTAGGGGTCTTGATATGAGCAAGTTACATCCTGCCGAGGAAAGCAAGGGAGCCAGGACCAGCTTGATGTTTCTTTTAATTTGTGCACTTAGATTTGCAACAGTAATTTGAGTTTTAAATTCATTTATTTTGCCTTCAGCCGTGGGATATTGAATGTGTGATACCCTAGAATTGGTAACTGTTGATATTGATAAATTTTTACTGATATTGGTTAACCTAATATGACGGATCTAATAATATAATATTTAACCACAAAATATAGAAAGTGAAGGGAAGAAGAGAATAAAACTTAATTTTATATCTTATGCTATTTGGTCTACTTTTGTGTTTGTATCCTCACTAACCAATGAAATTTTACTTTTATAGGGACTCATTATGATAATTATGATGATTCTCGTTTAGATATTACGACATCCAGTTTATCCCCCCGCAGTGATGCTAGAACTCTTGAGCAAGAAGGGGCTGCGAGGCCTTCAGCTCCAGCTGTCGTGAGTAGCTCAAGAGTCGCAGCTGGTGCTTCTGAAATATTGGGCCTCTTAATGATTCTTGGCGAAGGCTACAGACTCTCATGCCTCTATAGATGCCAGGTAGTAAGACTCTTGTTTTGCTAGTTAGTTTAATAAGAGACTGCGAAAGTCGTTTAGTAATTTAAGATCTCTAAAATATTGCCTACAATTGATATTCTGACTATGTATTGAACTTTCTAATGCTTCTGCTGGAGCAGGATGCTCTGGATACATATATAAAACTTCCGGAAAAGCATTATAATACTGGATGGGTGCTTTCTCAGGTACAATTTTCAGTTCGTTTCCATTATTTTTGTGTTTGGCGTGTTACACGTCCTTCTAAAACTCCGTACGTTTTACTTATCTCTGCTATATTATTGTTCTTATGAAGAACATCGATTGTTCTGACACACAATCTTTGATGAGCTAGAACCAATTCCAAGTAAGAGGTCAACAAAGTAAGCACACCGGCTACAGAAAGCTTATTCCGATGTTGACTAATTATTAGCCATTTGCCAACCTTCCATCTACTGCTTCAAGATGCTTCTATGAGAAATTACTTTCTTCGTTGAATTTGCTTATCGTCAAACTATGTAGGAGTTTTGATACATTATTGTTGTTATTTCGTTCTGACACTGGAAATACAAAGTACAACCCAAAGTTCTCTTAATACAACTAATAGTCACTCCTCAATTCAAAAGATTTCACCTACAAAATTGAACATAAAATGAGAAAAATGAGTATTAATTTTATTGAAAACATAAAAATGTAATAACAAAGATATAATATTTAAATGCAAAATTTTAAAGAGTAGTAATCTAGGCATACCTCTCTTTTTTCAAAAAAATTAAATTATGTATCCACATATCCATGTTGTGTGTCTTGCTTCCAAGCTTCATAGGCCAAACCCTATATTTATCTTCTTTAGATTTGTGACACGCAATCATTATTTTCTATTAAAATGTGATTAATTCTCGTATGTACTGCGGTTCAACCTGTTGGTGGAAGCAGAAAAAAAGATGGAATTTCAGATTGAACAACAGGTAAAAGCTTGGTACAAAACCATATCCCAAAATAAAAAAAATAAAAAAGATGAATGATAAGACAGAGCAGTTAGAATTTAGAGAAGGAAACAAAATCATCTGTTTTATCGTCATGTATATGTTGTGGAACTTTGCACTGTTTTGCAAATTTTCAAGCCAAATCTGCTGATGTATGTTTGACATAATTTACAAAAAGAGAGCAACGGCAAGTGCTTGTGTGCTCCGAGTGGGGAGGATGAAGGATTTCTGCTATGGTGGAGCTCAGAGAAGAGAGTTTTGGGGAGTCGAGAAACGGATGAACCTAAGGAAGGATTTTGTGGAGTATATAACAAATAGATGGTAAAATTGGTGAGAAGGTAGATAAGAGGCGATTATTGAACCTTGTAGTAGTTTGAGCTTTTTAAGAATGAAATGAGCAGAGTGCACTTTCTGATTTTTCTCTTTTGAGGTTATTGGAAAGTAGGATGAGGGAAAATAATTGAATCCATAGAGATTTAAACCTGGAAATGTCAGCCGTTTTTAGTCTGTAGTAGAATTGTATGATGCATAGCTCGTGATTCCTATTAAAGAAACTTTGCTTGTCATATGTCTGTTTTTCTACACAGATTCTGTTGACTGAAATCTACTCTTCCGAGTTGATTTTTTTCAACATTTATTTAGAAACAGTATTAATGCAATCAATTTCATGAACTTCTCTGCATTGTATCACTCTTTAGTATAATGTTGTAAACTTAATTTATGGCATTCTTATTCATTGCTATGCGTGGTGTCAACACATTTCTATCTCTGGAAGTTTACTGTTATCTGACCATATGGCTTCATATATGGTCATTCAAAAACAGGTTGGAAAAGCCCACTTTGAAATGGTTGATTATATAGAAGCAGATCGTGCCTTCAGTCTTGCACGGTTGGCTTCTCCTTACAGTTTGGAAGGAATGGATGTACATTCTACAGTTCTATATGTGAGTTTTTCCAATATTTGGGTTCTATTCTTTATCTTAAATCACAATAATTCTTATGTTGTCTAATGTAAAACATGAAGTAAATAATTTTCTCTCTTCAAATCCCCTGTATATATGTCTAATACAGCAATCATTTTCAGTATTGCCTCAAATAGATCCCACTTTCCATTTTTGGAGGTATAGATACGACTCTCCTGTTTGAGATGGGAGCATTATTAATTAGTAGATCACATAAACCTCAGGTTAGAAGGGAAATAATCTTATTTGAATTTCTGAAAAAACTCAATTGTACATTTAATTGATGAAGGAATTTCTTTGAATTTGTCGTCTCCGCAAGAGTTCATACTTGATCTTAAAAGAGTTTTTTGTATATTAACAATGGGCATTGTTTGGAAATTTTATTTTACCTTGACATTCATGGCTGTTGAGTCTTGGATATACGTGTGATTTAACCATTCTTGTTGAATTGCAATTGGTTTCTGTTCTTATGTTGCTTTTGTTCTTAGTCCATTTGTTTGACTTTTTATTGAGAGTCAATTTCACCTCAACGTTTCAGCATTTGAAGGAAGATATGAAATTGAGTTACCTGGCTCAGGAGCTGATATCCACCGACCGTTTAGCTCCTCAATCTTGGTACCTTTTCTTCCAATTGCTGTTGCTTTTTCCCAGCATTAATTTTGAGATACCAACTGTGGGCTATATGAGTACGTCATAGGCTACATCGTTAAATGGTGTTTAGTGGTCTTTATCATACATTTAAGTGTTGGTTGTGGATGTTCTTTAGTGAGTTTTTCTGATTCTTGTAGTCGTAATGCATAATGCTTCATTGGTGGACTCTCTTATATAAAGTCATTGTTGTTTACTTTTTCCTTCAGCATTATTCTGATTTCATGACTATAATATGACAGGTGTGCTATGGGAAATTGCTATAGCTTGCAGAAAGATCATGAAACTGCTCTTAAGAATTTCCAGAGAGCAGTGCAACTAAATTCAAGATTTGCATATGCCCACACCCTTTGTGGTCATGAGTACGACACCATACTACTATTTTATCAGATTTAATCTTTATGCTATTTTTTATTTTATTTTGCACTGGCGCTTTATCTATATTCACAGATACGTCGCCTTAGAGGATTTTGAGAATGGCATTAAGAGCTACAGGAGTGCCCTCCAGATTGACTCCAGGCATTACAATGCCTGGCACGGACTTGGAATGGTTTATCTCCGGCAAGAGAAGTTTGAGTTCTCAGAGCATCACTTCCGACTGGCCTTCCAAATCAATCCGCATTCCTCTGTGATAATGTCGTATCTAGGGACAGCTTTACACACATTGAAGGTTGGATCAAATCTTAGCGTGTGATTCACGTTGCTTGGATCTATTTCCATTATATAACAGTATCTTTCTTATACAGAAAAATAAGGAAGCATTGGAGATGATGGATAGGGCTATTTTAGCAGATAAGAAGAACCCTCTCCCTCTGTACCAGAAGGCTAACATCCTTGTGAGCATGGAAAATTTTGACGGGGCTTTAGCAGTTCTGGAGGAGCTTAAAGAGTTTGCACCCCGTGAGAGCAGTATTTACGCATTAATGGGTAGGATTTATAAGCGGCGTAATATGTATGACAAAGCCATGCTTCATTTTGGACTAGCATTGGATTTGAAACCATCTGCAACAGACGTTGCTGTCATTAAGGTGATCTTCTTGTTCATCTCTTCAGCTTTTGGACGGGCTTATTCCTTTAAGGGACAACTAATTCTAGTTGCGTTCACCTTGTTTAATTTCTCATCTTTGTAACAGGCTGCCATTGAGAAGTTGCATGTACCAGATGAGCTAGAGGACGAGGATGCCCTGTGAATCAATTCGATAGCACTGCAGATTTAGAGACGATATCTGGCACTCAGCGATCAACCTGTTTCCAGCTTGTGCTTTTGGGTTAGATGCTCGACAAAATTTACATGACCTTGCACATTCGTTCTAATGGAATGGAATCTCCTTGCAGATGGGCGGCCTTGCAACACTTGGTCAGTTTTCACTTTGTAGAGGAAACAATCAGATAATGTGGGTGAAACAAATTGTAAACAGTGCCTGAAGAGGCATGTCCCAAATAGAGCTGCACTGTTACAAATTAGATAAGTTAATTTTCTTAAAAAGTACCAGTATTTGATTCGTTCTGCACTGTAGCAACGATTTATATTCATTCCTTTTTGTATGTAGGCTTAGTCCAATTATAATTCTATTAAGGTCCTGTTTGGATTTATTTTAAAGACCAACTTCACATTTTTAAACAATCAGACGCAGTTTTTACTTTTTGGTGTGGTAAATTTGGAATGTAGCTTACCCAATCATTTATAATAAAAATATCAATTTAATCTTTAATTAAATCATTTTAGTTTTTAGTATATCGACTTTGATTTTGTTTTGTAATTTTATGAATTGAGATTTAATAGATATTAATTATTTTAATTTGAAAATAACTATGGTGAATATATGTTTTTTTTTAAGAAATAATAATAATGTTATAAAAGTAAAAATAAATTTCATAATACTATCTATGAAATAATTATACAAAATGATGTCATTTTAATCAATATTTATTTTATTGATTGTATATAGCCACATCAATAATCCACCAACAAATTTGAAATTGAACCAATGCTCCCAGTGGTTGATTCTTTAGTCAATACTCCAAATCTAGTTGAATTGGTATATGATTGGGTCAAGAATTGTGGTTCTGTTAGATAGCTCACAAGTTGTGTTACAAATGTCATTATTCGTATTTGAGTCAAGATATATCATTTGAAACTTGTGTCTTTTTTTTTTGTCATCTTTTTATAAACAACTTAGCAAAAGGTAAGACAATGAAATGTTAACTAAATGTGTTGACATTTTCCCATTTATTAAAGCAAGATGATACGTTGATGTGTCAAAAATGTGCTGCAAGACAATCAAAATTGAAAGGTTAATATGTGAGTGCAATTGTCTAAATTAAATGATGGGGATGATTGTCACTAGGGTGGTCAAGGATAAGCATTCTTTTTTTTTTTTTTTTTGGTTAAATAAGCTTAAAATTAAATGGTTTTTAGTTTTAGGCTATAGTTTTTAAAATCGCAGTTCGAGAGTGCAACTTTAAAGAGCGTTTACAATTAACAAACGACACATTTGTATACGGGAGAATTCAGTTCAGAGGACCCTCTCAGTCCCTGCTACGCAGAAATCGGAAAATGGGAAGGGAAGTATCAGAGAGCTGTTTGGAGAGTCTACTCACAGAGATTGTCTCTTCTTACTGCAATGGCTTTTATGCCAACAAGCCTGAGCTTGCTGCCAGAAGGATAGAGGCTATTGGCTTTCAGGTCGGTCACCAACTCTCCGAAAGGTAAATTTCGTTGCAACTCTTTGGATTTATGCAATTACCAATAAGATTTCGACCCTTTTTGATTTTATTAATATATTTGCAGATAATTTTGATTTTGAAATGTTACTTGATTTGTGGTAGTTTAGGTTTTGTCAGACAATTGAAATAGAGGTCCTTTACATAATAAGCTGTCACATTTTCACAACTTAAACTACTTCAGTGCTTTTTAATCACATATTTTCCAAAAAATCACTGTTCAAAACTCCATTTTACCCAAATAATGGTTGTCCTAGCGTACTGCATTTTTTACTAGCTGGCCAATTTTTGGTTCTTATACTTGTTCAATGAACCATTCATTGCGATATATGCAGTAGGTAGGGTTGTGTCGTGTCTTTTTATCTTTTGATGAAGGGTGGGTGAACAAGCAGAGACCATAAGCATAGCAAATAATGATAAACAAGAATCCCAATAAAGTAATAATAGCCCCCAATCTGGTTTAGATAAAAATTAGATTTTCAGTAAATTTTGATAAAAGTTGATGAAATGCATGGTTGAAAAGTTGTAAGTCCATGAAACATGAGATTAAAATTAATTGTTGACTTTGACAAGGGCATAAGAGTTTCGGCATATAATTTTTCTTTATTCTTGTTACTGCATTTGTTTCACTGTTGTTGAATTGCTGTGAGTTTCTTACGTCTACCATTACTCATAAAACCATCAACATATATGATCTGGCATAAAGCAATGTCATCAAGTTGTGTCATTATCTGTACAGTTTTCTGGTATAGCCAATATTTTCAAAGTGCAGTATACTTCTCAAGATGACCACTGATCATGATTGTGTATTATTACCCTTCATCTTTGTTTTGACCTCGTTATATGAGCTTCTTTTGTTACCATTACTTTTTTATTGCACTAGTATATATCATTTAAGTCTTTATGCCTTACAATTGAACAGATAATGGTATTTTGAGTGATTAAATCTAAATCCGATTCTTAACTCCTCGGTTGAGTAATATTGCATTAATAAAAGGTTTATACCTGCTTTTCTATTGATTATTTATAGAATAATGGTTTAGGTGAATGTTGCAACATGAGAATTACATACTTTTCAGATAGGAATTTCATTAATATTGCTTCAGACAGTGGATCTGTTGTTTTGTCTGTATTCAGAGAAAAAGCTGACATCGTTTCATTCCTAACACCATCACATGATAATATTCAACAAAGTAAAATATATCAGCAAATCCTGGTAATTTTTCATTGGTGATGTCTGCTTTTAAGGAATAAATTGTTGGGGCTGGATGATTTTTATTCTCAATATTAGGTCACAGTCACACACAAGCATATGTATTGTGTGGTATTTACATGCTGCTAATCTTTCTGGCATTGACAACAGTAAGTAGATCAGCTTATCTCTCTTTTACTAGTTCATACATAGAGTATCCAGTAAGAATAAAGAGGCATGATGGTCTTTTCGTTAGCACCTTGGTCTAGCCAATCATTGGGCTGTGTTAGGTGGTACATTTCCCGTTTCTATGTTTTTGGTTGAAGTTGCGTCCACTATTGAATTATTTTCATGCGCTTGGTCCTTCTGTGTAGCTCTGGATAACAATTCAGCATCTTTAACCTCAGAAATTGCACCAAAATTGTAAACGTAGACTTCATAAATATAGTAAAAATTATATTCGAAGTGTAATAATACGTATGGATAAAACAGATAACAAAACATAACTGCAATAAACCACAAATCACCTCAAAAAATGTTACATGGCACCCAAGACTCCTATTAAGCTGCATATTCTTTTCCAGTCATATCAAACCTCCTCTTTGCTGTTCTCTTTAAAATAAAAGAAGGAAAAGAGCTATGATTCTCATGCTGTACAAATGCTTCCCAATTTTTGGAAATCGTATCTCAGTTCTTCTTAGATAGAGAAGACATTATGCTTTTGTATACAAAATCTAGGCTTGTTCCCTAAGCAGTTGAGACATGAATCCTTTTTTGCTACTCTGTTCATTATATTGTTAGACACTATGCGTAACGACCCAAATTTTTAATATTTAAATTGTTACTAAAAGTTTTATTTATTCTTAAAAAAATAGTATGCAATAAATATAAAATTTATGTAACATTCGTTTACTCACTATTATATAGAATAATTCCATATTAAAAAAAAAAAAAAGGACTTTTGTACGTCATATCTTATTCATTTCGTAATTAAATAAATAGTTCAAATATCATAACAAGAAATTTTTGATTCCACCAATATTAAATAAACATATGGAAAAAAAAAAAAAACCAAATAAAACATGTTTCAAACTCTATATAACAAATCCACATAATAATAAAACTAAAACAAATACTGAAAATTAAATCTATAGTCACGTTATACTGTATTTAATTTATTAAGTCCAATGAATTCAAGCACACCGACTGCACCTCATCGCCCGTCATCCAACGACCCGTTTTAATATGTGAGAAGTAGGGAAAATTGTGAGTACACGGTAATACACTAATACTCAGTAGGACACGAATATTTTGTGCAATTCCCAATAAAAATATTAAATCATGCATCAAAAATTTCGTACCATCTTATCATATATTTAGAAACTGGTAAGAGCTCAATAAATATCATATTTTTGGTACCGGATGATCATAACATACATATCATATCGTATCATATTATAACATAACTTTTATTAGCATAATATTTATCATCATGAAAAATTAAATTAAACGGGACAAATCACTTGCACCTCGTAATCCTATCTCGTTTGATTAATTAAATTTTGAAAGAAAGAGAAAGCACGTTTTCAATTTTTATTTTCTGCTTACTACTGCAGTCGTGTGCGTATGTATATTCTGATGTGAGAATAAAGAGCTAAATGCATAATATTTAAGTTAAAAATGACAATTGATTTTTTGGTAAAATAGAATTACAGTCGTGTATCACCATGCAAAGGTCACTATCAAGAATATTCCACTTCATCATCTCATCCCAAAAAAAAAAAAAAAAAA
>CAIGRB010038378.1:65152-85928 GCA_903798255.1 Fraxinus quadrangulata
AAAAAAAAAAAAAAAAAAAACCCACCTTATCTCTATCTCGCTCTTCACGTGGCTCCTACCTATTTCAAACCCAATATTTAATTTATCAAAACCAATTAATAACCCTTTAAACTTCAATAACTTTGGCTTCGCTTAACCGAATTAACTTTTTCTCGAGCTAAATATACATGATTAATTACGAGCTATCCAACGAGCACAATATTGATATACTTTTCATCGCTTTAACATTATCTAAATATTTAGCCCAAATTTTGAAGTTAATACATATATATCTTTAGTCACTAACTTTTCAAAATAATAAAAATATAGCATTTAGAATAATTAAATTCTATTCTATGAATTTCCCCCCCCTAGTGTTTTACAGTATGCTGTGTATCCTATTACTTTTTTTAATAGAAATATTCACTTAAGTAATTCCTTGTGGTCTATCCTCTTTTGTTTGCGTTTTGCTCTTTTGATTTTGTTTCGTTATCCTGTTTCTTCTGTCAGGGTAGTTTGGCACTTCCTGTGCATATATGTGTTCTGAGTTTCTTTTGGGAAGGGTGGTAAAAAAAATTCTTTTCTGTAAAGCGGCCACATGGATTTATTTGAATTATAACTTTAGCATTGTACTGAAAATAAACAATGTACACGAGAAATAATTAAGTTATGATCTCATCTGAATATCAGATGTTTCAATTCACCATATTTGGCGATTTCCAGTGTTTCAAGTTCGGATGTTTATGCTCATTCTGATATCATGCGTTTTCTGACAGATACACGATTGATCGACCAAGGTTCACTGATCACCTGGAGGCTATCAAGTTCATCTGCAAGGACTTCTGGTCTGAACTCTTCAAGAAGCAAATAGACAACTTAAAGACCAATCATAGAGTATGTATGAGTATCTGAACTGTATTTCAAATTAATTAAAGGAAGATGTTTATGAGATTAGTTATTTTTCGCTGTAGGGTACTTTTGTATTGCAAGACAATCAGTTTCGGTGGCTAGCACACATATCAGTTGATCCATCACTGGATGCATCTTCTTCTATTCAAGACCCTTCAGCAATGGCTGAAAATAAAGCAGCGCAAGCAACCGGCATGCATCTTTACTTTCCTTGTGGAATTATAAGGGGAGCACTCTCAAACTTGGGAATACCATGTGCAGTTTCTGCTGATATATCTAATCTCCCTGCTTGTGAGTTTCTAACTTTATTTACATTCCAGAGTTAGGTTTTTGTAATATTTATGTAAAGAGAAGACACCCTAGGATGTATTTGACATATCAATAACCACTAAGCCCCTGTTTGATCCGCATTATTTTTTTCATTCTCATTCTTCTACTCATTTTCAACCACACATTTTTCAAGAAAATAATATTTTCCATTACATCAATAATTTTTCATTCTTTTTCAACCACACATATTCTATCAATCTACTATTCCAAAATACATTTTTTCAAAATACTGTGGCTCAAACACACACTAGGTATAATCTATTTCAAAACTAAGAACATCAATCAATAATTCCAAAATACATTCTATCAAAAAATGTGGCTCAAACACACCCTAAAATATATTTAGGAAACTGAACTTCAACCTTTCTCATAAACCTGCTTAGAATGGATTCGGCCTGGTGGATTTTGTTGTGGATGATATGGACAATGAGTATAATGACGGGTTATGGTCATCACTTTCAAAAGATCCAGAGGCTTTCACTTGAGGTTTGCCTCAAGCCTTAGTTAAGAGCTTCAAAGCTTATGCTTTTGAGTGGTATTTGTCAAGGCTTAATCCTCGACTTGTTCAGGTGCATGTCTAAGGACATAAGACTCTGGAGGCGTGTGCTTCTTAATTAGTTTCCCTTCTGGGATTTGCCACTGATCCAAACTTATTCGGCTTTTATTCAAAGCCTAGGATGCTATAAGGTTTCTTGGGTTATTTAAGCTTATTCGTAATATGGCATCAAGACATGGTCTCAGTGGAGGATTGACGGAATTCTTGTTCAAGTTGTTAGATTTTCACCAATGAATGTGTAGTAACTTGTCTATGATGGAGCCAGCTCAGACATCATCACAATATGATTCCATGCTTTCTTGCTTATGTGATTATTTTTAGAGAACAACAAACAGCAAACTTAATCTACAGAGCTTTTTATGCAACGCAAAGTCTTAATTTGTCTTCTTTTGCTCTTTATGAGGAGAGTGCATAAAGTAACAAATTGCACTAACTACTAAGGCAATGTCCCCTTTGGTGTTGGCACAATAATTTGGTGACAAGCTTTTGATCTCTTTCTTATTAACTATCTCCGTCTCTGATGCTGTCCGAAGTTCGTAATTCATATCCTTGGGAATTCCAGCTAGCTTGTGACCCAATATAGCTGCATCTTTCAAAAGATCCCTGTTGTTCCCTTGAGACACAAAACATTCCTGTTTGAGATTCAATAACTTCAATACCTGAGAAATACCTTTGGCATCGTAGATCTTTAATTTCAGATTTACATGCAAGACGATGTTTTACATTTTCAATTTCTTTTATTATGTTTTACATCATAATAATATCATCAATGTACAATAAGAATGGTAGCTTTACAATGTTGTCTTGTTCGAGGAATAGTGCATTATAGCCTTTGCTTTGTGTTGTGTGTGTATCTGACATTGTCAACAAATTCTGTTAACTCTTCAAATCACGCTTTTGGAGATTGCTTCAAAGTATTTAGAGATTGTTTCAATCTGAACACCTTGTTGTTCCATAAAATTCCTTAGAACTTTGAGGACATCTGTATCAACTTCTTCCCGTACTACTTCATGGAGATATGCATTCATCACATCCGGTTGATGTAAATGTCACCCTAGGTTAACTGCCGAGGACAATATTACCCACATAAAATTCATCTTTGCTATTTTCACAATTATCTCCCTGTATACTCCATAGGCCAGAGTAAATCCGTTTGCACATATTCACTCTATCATCAACACGTCGCTTAACTGTGAAAATGCGTTTACATCCAACCGTTTTCTTCTGTGGAGTTAGCTTCACAAATTCTTGTGTAATTTTTTTTTGTGTGATACCTTCAGTTCTGTTCGAACTGCTTCTCTGAATTTTGGATCTTAAGCTTACTGAGTAGATTTGATAACATCCGTGCAAATAGATTGGTGATAAAAGACTCGAGAAAGCAATCGTAGGAGATAAACTTAGTATTGAATGATGAGTGCAGGAACATAAAGATCAGAATAAGAAGGCAGAACAAAATCATGATTACCTGTGTTTCTTGGAGTCCCCAAGTCCATGTTAGTAGTTTGACAACGAGACAGGCAGTTTTCAGTCAACATTTTCTTCTTTTAGATTATACCTGAAACTCATTTGAGGTCTTCTGTCTATCTTTAGAGATTGAAAAAGTTTGTCTATTTTGAGTGAGAGAATTGGAACGACTGAGAAAAGATATGAAGGGACTAATAAGATATTTGAGAACTGAGTATAAGAGATTGGACTAAGAAATCTATTTTTATTAAGTGAATGGGAAGGGGTAATACTTTGTACAAGAAGGGACTGGTAGAATACCCTGAGATTGATCTTTTACACTAACCTTCTAATGACATTTTGGAGGGATAAGACATGTTTACAAAGAAATTGCTTTTGACATTCTTAGTAATGAACAATATTCTCTAATCCCCAGGGAGAAATAGGGTGAATCGGGGGAATAAAAAACTCTTATGGTTCTGATACCATGTGAACAACCACGTGTAAAAGCTCAAGCCCTTGAAAAGGGTCAAATATATTTATTTAAATTCTGTTGTGAATGATTGCAGGTGTCTGCTTTTATTTCAAATATCAGATCTTCAAGTGGGTGCTCTTAGCCTAGCCTAAATATCTCGCTTGTGTTCTCAGACATATTTCACATTTTCAACGTCTTAAACTTCTGTGGCACAACTCTTAAGCCATGTTAAATGTGGACTTTACTTGTTAGGAATCATCGTAACTTGATCTTGATGGATGTAATTGCTTTAAACCTAACACCTTCTAAGAAAATTTGTCTGGTTATTGAGTAAATTAACATTAATAACCTGTTACAAGCGTGTGAGATTTCCAATGAGTAAATTTCTTTCCATTTGGCTGATTGTGCATGTGCGCGCTGGCGCAAATTAACATAAACTCCATGTAATGTTCCTAATTGTTTCTTGATGGCATGTCAATGACAGGTTCCTTTTTGGTCCGTATAAAGGCATGACAAGGTTCTGAGAAAGAAAAAGGAGGATTGAGCTTCACGTTTTCATTCATCATATACATCAGATACGTTTCTTGCTCTCTTGAAAATGGAGTTACAAACTGCTCATCGTATAGAATAAATTTAATTAAGGAACGAGCTAATATTGTGTTGGCTTGTATTTTGCAAAAGTAATATTCGATGAGACGCAAGTGCTTGGGAATCTTTTATATTTTACATGCCTTCTTTATGTGTAAAAGATTAAAAATCAGTCTTTCTTCTTACCAAAGATAAAACATGTTGCTACAGTTATATGTTAGTTTCTATTTCTGAGTTGGGATCAAAGGGAAATTATTGTTGATGCTATTGTTTTTGAAAGTCGAAGGGAAGTAGTATGTCTACTAGATTGATCGCTATAAATCGAGCTTTGCCCTTTGATACATTTTACACGATTTTGGGTGTAAGAAGATTATTCATATGCAAAAGATAACTTACATTAGTAGTCTCCAGTTGGTAGTGGCTGACACAATTCACAATGGAATTGTAATATGTCGACCTCCATGGAGAGATCAATTTATCTTGATTTGGCCAGCCTGCTCTAATGAAGTCAGTCTAGCATTTAATTCCTGGAGAAGCAAGGGAAGATAACAGTGAGTATATATCGCATAAAAGTTACGCGCTATCCAACTTTGAACAGTAAGTTGAGTCTACTCCACTTCTTGAAAAGTTTTTTCTTGAGGTGACCAGGTTTCTCACAATTTATTTTCCATACATCAAAATAGATTTGCAGGCTAAAAATGAACGAGACGAGATGAGTCTTAACGATTTATCCTCGTTTAACTCTAATAGTCTCCAATTTAGAAACGATCCCATTGAGAACACTCGAATGATTCCATACCTGTATCTATTCGCAAAGAATGAAATTGTTCATTCAAGTACAGTCGATTTAAAAGGTTCTTTGTCGAAGATATTCCATTAATATTTTTAAGGACCTTTTTTGTTTCTTCAAATAAAGATGTATAATTTTGTTAGTTTACCAAAGATTTTATAGACATTTTTCATATTCCTCGACACTTTCATCGAATTTTTCAACACCTTCGTTGGAACTATGGTTTCCTTTTCGAAGTCTTGTGTAGTAACTAAATCAAAACATCCTTAACTTGTAACCACAACAAACCAAAATTGATTATTCCATCCATTTTTATCATGTCGTATATGACACTTGTCATATCTTCTGTGTCCTACAACGTTCTGAACGACCTGACTTTTTGATGGTAATTAAAATCAACCGTGCTATTGGGCCAGGCTCAAAGCCAGGCCCAAAAACAGGGACCTTTTCCAATTGAAATTGAGATACATTCCAACATTTGTCGACATGATTCTTGTTGAAATAAATATTAACAAGTCAAAAAATTATAAAATAATTCAAAAATTTACAGATTGTCAAAATTAGAAATATTGGACCATGGGAAAATTTGTTACGATCATATAGAATTTCTCGCTCATCCTAACATTTGAGTATCATAATAAAAATAACATAAACTTTAACAAATCTACTAATTTCTACTTATTGTAAGAGTTTCTTCGCATTAAGAAGATTTCGATTGAAATTCCTTATGGGCCCATATGAATAAAGACTGAAGTACTTATGAGTTGATATTCATAAAAAAATATCTATTAAATTATGAGTTCGATATATTCAGTTTAACAGAAAGATAGGTATTCCTTGCTTATTATTAGACAATCACTTATTCACAAATTTTGTGTGACACTAATACTTGTATTTTATGAATTTATTTATCAATGACAAATTAATTTATTTGTCAATGACAAAGTAGTTCGATCCTCCACCTGTGAAGTATGTCCTCGTGAAGTATCCATTTAGTATTTTTGTACATCTGCATTTAAAAAAAAAAAAATTAGATGGAAGATTTCCTTTAGTTAAAAAAATGTCATTATAAAATTTTGTAATATTAAAACTATGAGTATAATTAATTCTTATATGCCTATTCAATTATGTTAAGAACAATGCAATTAGGTGTACGATAAGTCCATTTAGAGTATTAAACTAGAAAGTGCTAATTTCTCAAAACCATGAGCAACACGATTTGCCTCCTTTCATGACAAAGAACGTGTAAGGTATGTAAATGATCTTATCAGTGATAATAGACCATTCGAGTGCATGAATTGATGGGTTGTTGACGGCATCCACAACAATGCTACGATTTGATTAAATCATTGAAGTTTGAAGATGTCGCCTAGCTACAAATTTAAGGCCCTCCCGAATCACTATGCACTCTTCCAATATAAGGAGTCATATTTTAGTAATTCCAAGTTGAATGAACAAATATTTAATAAAAATAATATAGAAAATTAAAAGTCTAGTTTTAAATTGACTCGGTTCATTTGCATAATTTGCTCAAAATGCAAAAGCAAATAATTTCTCTCAATGTTTTGGCCCAACCATTTTTTTGGAGTCAAATCCAATTTAATTTTCTTGTTGGTAAACTACCACTATCCAACTTAAAAAAAATGGTTGGGCCAAAACATTGAGAGAAATTATTTGCTTTTGCATTTTGAGCAAATTATGCAAATGAACCGAGTCAATTTAAAACTAGACTTTTAATTTTCTATATTATTTTTATTAAATATTTGTTCATTCAACTTGGAATTACTAAAATATGACTCCTTATATTGGAAGAGTGCATAGTGATTCGGGAGGGCCTTAAATTTGTAGCTAGGCGACATCTTCAAACTTCAATGATTTAATCAAATCGTAGCATTGTTGTGGATGCCGTCAACAACCCATCAATTCATGCACTCGAATGGTCTATTATCACTGATAAGATCATTTACATACCTTACACGTTCTTTGTCATGAAAGGAGGCAAATCGTGTTGCTCATGGTTTTGAGAAATTAGCACTTTCTAGTTTAATACTCTAAATGGACTTATCGTACACCTAATTGCATTGTTCTTAACATAATTGAATAGGCATATAAGAATTAATTATACTCATAGTTTTAATATTACAAAATTTTATAATGACATTTTTTTAACTAAAGGAAATCTTCCATCTAATTTTTTTTTTTTTTAAATGCAGATGTACAAAAATACTAAATGGATACTTCACGAGGACATACTTCACAGGTGGAGGATCGAACTACTTTGTCATTGACAAATAAATTAATTTGTCATTGATAAATAAATTCANTAAGGTATAATAAAATTAAAGTCACATTTTTATTCTACTTATTTTTGAACTTTTCTTGCTAATTTGATATGTTAAAGAATTGCCATCGAATCAAATAATATTTTCTTTCAATGGAAGAATCTCACTTTGGTGATAAGATTTATGTTACTTAAATATCTTTTTTAATTATGAATTACATATGGTTGTTTTAACTACACCGACATATATAAAAACAAACATATTGAAAGAATATAAATTAACGAAAAAAAAATTAAAAATCTTGCTTATATGCTGCTTGTAACACATGATTTTTATTTTTATTTTTTTATTTTTTAAAAATTTTCCATTTCATTTTTTCTTTTCCTATACGAAAATCTTATTTGTAATGAATGTCAAAGTCCATTACAAATTTACAATTTCTTCAAATTTCGAATTTCCAGCAGTTTATGTTTGTTAAAATTTAGGTTGACCAATGCATAGAGAAAATTGCCAGTAGTCCCTCTCCTATAGAGGTTGGTGCAACATGATATCCAACCTAGGGCTCTTAACAAACTTGTCATTAGCGTATTAGAATAGGTTGAATTTTCTATTAAGTTGACATGTGCAAGTCACCCGAGTCACTATTCGGAGGGCAAAATGGCTAAACATAATACGAAAATAGATAAAAGAAGAAATAAGAAGAGAGAAAACGTGAAAAAGAAATAATATGAAACGGAAAGGAAAAATTGAAATAAAAGGAAAAAAAATATATGCAAAGACCTTCATCTTCTTCGAACTCTCACCTCCACTTAGGGATGACAACAAGTCGACCATTTTCATCACCCGATCAATTGGAGATTCTCGAAAAGCAGAGATAGGAACAAGAACGAGGGAAGACAAGATTTAAAATAATCTTATTTACCTCTCTCATTTATTTATATTTTAATATTATCCATTTATTATTTTAAAAAAGATTTAAACTTAAAACGTAAAAATAAAATTTAAACAAGATTCGGGGCGTCACAATTCCCAGACAAGGTGGGTATTTCACCATCTCTACCCTCACCCAACCATTGTCGTGATCCACCAAGCTTGGGTTTAGATTTTCATCAAGGTATTTTAGATATTAGCTTATCTAGGTTGGGGATGATGTTGCCACAACCTCCATAAGTTAGGGACTACTATAGCAATTTCCCCTATACACATGTCAGGTAAAGCTGAGGCATGACTGAAAAGAGAGAAGAGACACCAGAGACATATTACTGATTAGATTCTTTTTCCTCAGAGAATGGTTGTGTAATTATATTGTTCCAAAAACAGCATTTCCAGTCAGTCAGTTTCTTACCTTGAATTTGACATATTAATTTATATTTATATTTTTGTATTTTCTATATGCCTTTTTTCTTTTGGAGATTATCACAAAATCCCCTTAAATTTAGCCATTGTTTGACAATCATTATTTTTTAAACTTTATTTTTCTATACATTCAATTTTAATAATATATTCACACAATAAAATATTTTACAAGAAATTCAAAATTTTTATCTACTTTTTAACCACACATTTCCTTAAAACTTATTATTCAAACACTTGATTTTTCTCGTTTAATGGTTGTCAAAATAGGGGGGTTAAGTCAAATACATAGACTCTAGTTCGCATTTACAACTTACAACATCCCTTGTTAGAATTTTAACCCTAATCGATCCCTCACGATAAACTAATTTCAATATCAAATGATGTTTTCTTAAAGATAACTATAACATTTCCTTAACAACAAAAATTAGTAAAAGAAAAGTCGTCTAGGGGAATATGTTATTGAAAATTTGAAATAAAGAAAGTTGTGGTAATTTTTATTCGTGAGGGGTGTTTCCATATTTGTCATAAACTTAAGGGGTGTGTATGATATTATCTCCTGTTCTTTTTGTAAGTATAAATATGCAACTCTTGTTGTACAGGTAGTATGTCTACCTTTTTTTAATTCTCTTCCTTTTTTATTTATTTTTCAATAATATTTCTTCTTGGATTGGGAATCATGGGTATGTGCACTAAAATTAATCTGAAATAATCCATGCCCGCATCAAATTGAACGTTTGTAAGTAGATTTTAGAGCATTTTCAAAGCGATTAATCGAGGTATGCCACTTTCCCTTGTTACCTCTTGTGCTTTTTACTATGCGTTGATTTTCTAAGCATGTTTCTATTGTTTGTAGAAGTGGGGCAAATCAGTTTCATTTTATGAATATGAAGGAATTTCCATCTTGTTTTGGGGAAAATGGGGTTCTAGTTGCTGATTTTTCTTCTTCAAATGCTAATAGTAACAGAGCTGCCCAGAATTTGGTGACTCGTGTTTATCAATGTAGATTGCTTGGAAAATCTTGCTGGATTTCTGTAACTTGGAGTAAAAATTTAATGGGTCAGGGGCTTAGTGTTGGGGTTGATGATAGCACCAATCATTGCCTCTGTAAGACAGATATTAAACCTGGGTTGTTTTCTAAGAAGAAAGGGTCAAAGAAATTAGAATCAGACTTATTTATAATTGATATATATTGGGATCTCTCTTCGGCTAAATTTGGATCCGGGCCGGAGCCATTAAAGGGATTTTATGTGGGGCTTGTATTTGAGAAGCAAATGATTCTGCTTCTTGGAGACATGAGGAAGGAAGCTTTGAAGAAAACAGGTTGCGTCCCTGCCCCATTACCATATAGTGCTGTTCTTATATCGAAGAGAGAACATATATTTGGGAAGACAGTATTCAGCACTCGGGCTCAGTTTTGTAACATTGGCAAAATACATGACCTTGTGATTGAATGTGATACCAATGGCGTTTCTGATCCGTGTCTTGTGATCCGTGTTGATTCTAAGCCGATGATGCAAGTGAAGCGCCTCCTGTGGAAGTTTCGAGGAAACGACACCATCTTGGTGGATGGCCTGGCTGTACAAGTATTTTGGGATGTGCATAATTGGCTCTTTGCAATGTCTCCTGGAAATGCAGTGTTCATGTTCAACTCCAACTTTCCATCTGACAAGTCATGGACAAGCCAACCTCTCTACGATCCCCACACACTGCACTGGTCGTGGTCTCAAAGATTCCAAGATTCCCATTCACAAAATCTCGGTTTCTCATTAATTTTGCATGCTTGGAAGAATGAATGAGGAATTAGAAATTTATTGATTGAATGCTAACAGATACTTCTAATGAGCTGTGATTTTTATTGATCGTGCTATTCGATTTTACTCGAGTATAGATTGTCAATTTGTTTATTTATTATATTAGAAGTCCAAAAATTACAGAATTGAAAATTTCTCCTTCGTCTTGCTTGTATATTATTCGGGTCAATGTTCTATTCATTTGGTTACCTTCCACGTTGAGATTTGTTTTCTTTATGATTATGCTATCTTTTGGCTTTTTAGTTGGGATTTGCTGTGTTTACAAGATGAAGAAGTGTTGACAAGTCATTTTTTCTAGCTTCTTTCAATGCTCTCTCTTTCCCATTTTGGATATGACTTTAGGTAAGTTTCTTCTTCTAACTTAAGCCTAGTATTATCTTCCCCCTTAACTTTTTCTGTATTTGTAAACTAACTACCTATGGGGTTTGGTAACTTGACATTACAGGATATCTCACGGTGGAGAAAACAAAATAAGTAGAATATACTGTATCATCAAAACTGAGGCTGGTCGGCACAAGATTCTTTTCCCCACTCCGTTGCATGAATATGCTCGATTATCACAGCAATCAATTTGACAATGGATGCAACCTGTGGATTTTGGTATGAATTCGAGTGTCTTTTAACTCTCAAAATTGTAAATGATTCAGATAGAGGGCACTACCCCTGTTGCCACTCTTTTAAGTTTTATTATCTGAATGTTTTGGGCTATCTTGTCATTTGTGTAGAGTTATGAATGAGACTAGTGTTCAGAAAAACAATAAAATAGGCAGATTGGAGGAATATATCTTATGGATTAAGGTTTGAAAGCGAAATATTCCAGTCATTCGTTGATGATTATCTTATACGAAATTATTCTAGACGTAAAATCCTAAAGTTTTGTCTCAAAATTTTTTGTCTCTCGCTACTTTTCAAGACCCGCTAGCAAGAGGACATAGCTGTATGTATATGAACAGTCTTTTCCTCTGCCCATCTTGAAGCCGTGAATCGATAGTTACACCCCATGTGTGATATCCGTGCCATCTCCTTTTTGTATTACCTGGAGGCTATTGCCATACATTTCAGCTTCTGGATTTGTCTCTAGCCTAATTAGACTTTTCTCTTAGGCCTTCTCAAAGCCTTGGATATCTCATCATTAGTTTAGACCCCTTTCAATTAGGGCCCATTTGACAAGGGTTTTGAAAATTCAAAAGAGATTAAGAAGTCACTTTTAGGTGTGTTGATTTTTTGTAAGTGCTTTGTTTGGTTTGAAAAGCTTTTAGAGAAAATTGGTTCAAGGCTACTTTAGTATAAATCTCTTATTGATCGATTTTATTTAGCAAGTGGATGAATTATAATCAAGTAATATATGATGAATAGAATCTCGAACTTATGATGATCGATTATTTAGTTATTAACTTTAATTAACTATTAGCTTTAGTTATGGAATACTTGTTTTGGGTTTAATTTTTAATTATATCTAATTGTCTACTAAAATAAGAAATTAAAAATAAGCAAATAAAGTTTTGGAATTAATCAAATTTTAAAAGGTGCTAGGATCTCAAATCCAAGGTTGGTAACCTACTTTTAATCATCAATTGTCCCTTATTCACCAGTTCTTGGTTTATGTTGGCAATCAAAATGTCTTGTGTGTCGACTTTTCTCTTGATATCAATGGCCCAATTATACCTTGTTTGGTTTTCATTATTTTCAAAATACATTTTTCTCTCTCTTTTTTTCAATCACATTCTTCAATAAAATATTATTACGCGCAAACTCAAAATTTTTCTTTATTTTTAACCACACACTCTCAATCAAACCATTATTCCACAAATTAAGATTAAATATTGTTTATTCTGTTAGTATTCACTTTAAATTGTGTTGTGGACTAACTTCTACTAGGAGCATGTTAGGCCAAAAACGTTGTAACTTTATTTAGGATTCCACAAATTGAGTGAACCAAAATCCATAAATCCAACTCACGAGGCAAATAAGAGTAAATTGTTTTGTCAAACATGTTCTAAATATATTGCTAAACAAGTTAAAATTGTGATTTCACAAACGATCACTGGAGTATGTGTCTTTAAATTATTTTCTGACTTAGTCACTAAATTTAAAATGTTATGTATTTGGTCTGGGTAATTCATTTAGGATAGTAGGGGGACTGTGCTTCTGATTAGCACTCTTATCTTCCTCCGGTGAACAAGTATGATTCATTTGGCCAACCCACTCCATTTTTAAAAGACCAAAAAAGGTAGTTTTCTAACTAAGAGCCTGTTTGTTTTGGTGTTTTGGTTTAAAATTTGATTTTAATCTAAATCAAAGTCAAACAATCAATATTAACCACATCTTTCATGGATCTCACAACTTTTCAACCACATATTTCAAAAACTTTTATCACAATCTACTAAAAATCTAATTTCAATTCTCACCAAACACCCTCAAAATATTCGTGCGAAAAGACAAAAGACTGCACTTGTAGAAAAGACATATTTTTAAATTTCATCTTCAAAAATCCAAAGAGATGTAGCAGGGTCATAAACCTCGAAATGTATTCATGAAAAAGAGATCGCCTCAAAGGAATTACCTGTGATGTTAAGAATAAATGGTTGAATTCTTACTTGTACTGTTTTCAAGAACAAAATAGTAAGAAAAGAAATGACTCGTATAATTCAGAAATCAATGCATATGTTTAAAACTAAGCCAAAAGCTTACTTTTCAATTACTTATGTTGTCCAAATAGGTCGTTTGTCTTTTTGTATTTTGTAATGTTTACTAGCAAATGAATGCGTGAATTTGGCAATATGAAGTCTTTTAGCATCAAGAGAACGCTCCACCTTAGTTATTCCACCCCATTTGCCATCAAGAGAGTGTCGCCGGCATAAAACGTGCAAGCATGCAGGCCTTGGAAGTTTTCCGTTAGCCATCAAAAAGTATAAACGTGAGAAGCATTTATAAACAATCTTGTTTAAATAAATGGAAAAGGACGACGAATAAGTGTATAATACACGCGTGTTCAATGAAATGTGCAGATAAAAGTTAGTTTGAACATTTTTGAGAATTTATAAACGGCTTATAAACAGTTGCCAAAAATATGAGAGATGGTAGGTGTATATCTTATTCTATCGAATAAACGTTAAAATATTATGCAAGTCAAGAAAAATAACAAATTCAATGCATTGAAATGGTTTACAACAATAAGATAAATTCTTACTTATGAAACAAGCAATTTTGGGAGTTGACCAAAAAAAAAAAAAAAAATGGTGTATGATCGAAGATGGTATTGCTTGTGGTTTTAAATCATACATATTTCAGACGCATGGTTCCGTGGCATAAATTCTGATAGAATCCAACAACTTGTATTGGTTAAGCCAACAACTTGTGGACTTTAATTAAATGGAATAAAAGGAAAAAATAATTTTATGTGGCAATTCTACCAGAATTTGTAATTTATTAATAGAAACTATTACTATGAAAAATCACACATAAAAATAAAAATAAATAAATAATACCCTTAATCCCTAGGTATTGCAGCTTTAATATAATTATTGTTGGATTAGAAATTTAGAATGAAGATTTTTTTTTTTTTTTTTTTGGCCCTTGGTGTAGCCAAATTGAAATTAAGGAAGAAATCATTTATGCTGTTGTAAACAATTAATTTTCTATTTCTTGGCACATTTTAATTGCATTTTATGTTCTCGATCTTTTCTTATTGTAGCACTTATGATCTTAACTTTATGATGATAGTTTTTGTTAAGTATTTTGTTTGAGTGCTTTGAAACGAGTAAAAAAAATTATTTTTCTCACTTTCATATTTATTGTTTTTTGGAAGTATGATGGAAAATAAGTCATTTTACGCTCTCGCAACATATATTTTGGACGGATCGGTTATCAAATAAGATAAGTTCTAATTAATAAAAAGTTAAGGACAAAAACGCATAAAAAAAAATTAGGAACATAAATATTACAATGAGTAAAGATTGAAAACTTTAAGTGTAATTGAAATGTATGCAATTAATAAAAGAATATATTTACCATAAATTTCTAAGCATGGACAGTTTTACTCGGAATCATTTTGAGTGGAATTGGACGGAAGTAGACCAACTACTACTTAGAAACGAGGACAAAATGTTTTCTTTGTTCTTGGTTTTTGCTGTAGTATCTCAATTAAATCTGCCATTAAATGAATTTATGTAAATTTTAAAAAAAAGATAAAACACTTTAGCAAACTAAACTGTACATAGAACCGTTGCTTCAGTTAGTGAAATTTCCATTAATATGCTGTTGGATTTGACAAACTAAACTGTACCTATCCCTAATGATTTCCTATCTAAGTTTCGTGATGAAATAAATATTGTTCAGAGAATGTGCTGAAAACTGACAATTACTATGAATTTTTAATTTAAAAGAAATTTTTTTCCCCATCAATTTGTTGAGTCCATTATCCTAATTCTTTTAGTTTCTTGGCAGAGTAAAACTCTCCTCACCAACAAACTTATAAGAAAGGATCCTAACCGCCCCAAAAAATAATTGATAATCACATTTCATCACCTCACCTCACCACAAAGGAAAGCAAGCCAAACCAAGAATGGCTTCACAAACTTCAAATCCACACCCCATCAAGACTATAGTTGTATTAGTTCAAGAAAATCGTTCCTTTGATCACATGTTAGGCTGGTTGAAAACTCTGAACCCCGAAATCAATGGTGTAACAGGAGCTGAATCCAATCCTCTTTCCACTTCGGACCCGACCGCTAACCGCGTTTTCTTCGGTGACCGGTCTCTCTACGTGGACCAGGACCCTGGCCATTCCATTCAAGCCATTTATGAACAAATATTTGGTGTTCCATGGAGCCAAGACTCGGCTTCCAAGAAACTCCAGCCTACCATGGAAGGATTTGCACAGAATGCTGAAGGAATGTCGGATACCGTCATGAATGGTTTCAAGCCGGAGGGCATCCCTGTTTACAAGGAGCTCGTGGCGGAATTTGCTGTGTGTGACCGGTGGTTCGCGGCTGTGCCGGCGTCCACGCAGCCTAATAGGCTCTTTGTGCATTCAGCCACTTCTCACGGTGCCACTAGTAATGACAGAAAGCTTTTAATTGAAGGGTATCCTCAGAAAACTATATTTGAATCCTTGGATGAGGCTGGTTTTAACTTTGGAATATACTACCAATATCCTCCAGCAACACTGTTCTACAGGTAATCAAGATTTCACTTATATTTTTCTTTTTGAATTACATATAAATTGATTCATAGTTTTATGGGGTTTATAAAAGATGTAACAAAATTTCACGAATTTTACAAACTCAAGTTTGAAATAGCATTTTCCATAATTTTTCCTATTTGTGCATAGCTAATTCCAAATTTCACAAGTCAGAAAATTATCTAATCTGTTGGATAGATGATATCACATGACCATGAAGTGGGCGGTTACGTTGCTTTCTTACCAATTAAATCAACATGACAACAAAATATTACGTAAATGTACCTCGAGGCTCGCAAAATAGGAAAAAAAAAACAAGAGACTTCTACGTAAATCTACCCTTGTGAGTACTGCACCAATTCAAGAATGAGAATATCTATAATTTTATGAATAATATTATTTATACATAATGGTTTACAGAATGATTTAGAGAAGGATGATATTGATTATATTAACCGACTTAGAAAATATGTTTCACATTGTTCCTTATTTTCAAAATTTCCATTTAATGATATAGAAGTAATTGCTATGTTAACAAGACGCTTTAATTCCCGTTTCATCGAATTTGACACTCGATAATTTTTTTTTTTTATAACCTGACGTTTATTTTCATATATGTTAGATACCTATGTACTATTTGTCAAAATGCCGCTCTTAAGTTCATAAATTGACTAACTCAAATGATAGTGGTTGAACATCATAAAATAATTAACTTAGTCTCATATTGAATATTGAATGTTAATTCGTTTTCAATGAAATGGTCAAAATTCGATTCTACCATTTCTTTTTAAACATTCTTAATATGTCCAAACTTTTAGATCTGATCTACTGCTGATTGAAATATTGTTCCAGGAACCTTAGAAAACTGAAGTACATAAAAAACTTCCACCAGTTTGATCTTAGTTTCAAAAGGCATTGTAAGGAGGGAAAGTTACCAAATTATGTGGTGGTTGAACAAAGATACTTCGACCTAAAAATACTTCCTGGAAATGATGATCATCCTTCCCATGATGTATTTGAAGGCCAAAAGTTTGTGAAAGAAGTTTATGAAGCATTGAGATCAAGTCCACAGTGGAATGAAATGTTGTTCATAATTATATATGACGAACATGGTGGATTCTTCGACCACGTGCCAACTCCGGTGAATGGAGTTCCGAGTCCCGATGGCATAGTCGGCCCGGAGCCTTACAACTTTCAATTTGACCGGTTAGGCGTTAGGGTTCCGGCCATCATGATATCTCCTTGGATTGAAAAAGGAACTGGTAAGCCTTTTATAGAAAATATTGCAATCATTTTGTTGTCGTTGTGCATTTGTATTACAACTTTGATAGTTCACTTAAAAAAGGATTCACTTTTGAAAAGTCAAGCAATGACTAAGTCAAAATTTGTTGTGTTAAAAGTGATCTTTCATGAAGTGCTTAACTAACAAATTAGTGATGATTGTGCAGTGTTACATGGGCCGTCAGGACCACATCCTACTTCTGAATTTGAGCATTCCTCAATTCCTGCAACTGTTAAAAAAATATTCAATTTGAACGAGTTTTTAACAAAGCGTGACGCATGGGCGGGCACTTTTGAAGGCGTGATTAGCCGAGAGAGCCCGAGAACTGATTGTCCCGGTAATTTTATCTCATGCCATATCTTTGTTGATATTAATCGTTAAATAAGATTGACTGGATGTAACGTTGAGTGCAGAAACTTTGCCGGAGCCGGTGAAACTGCGAGAGGCAGAGGCGGAAGACGAGGCAAAATTAAGTGAGTTCCAAGAGGAGTTGGTGCAAATGGCTGCAGTGTTATGTGGAGACCACCGGAAGGAAATTTTTCCACACAAATTGGTTGAAAACATGACTGTTGCAGGGGCAGTGGAGTATGTCGATAATTCATTCAAGAAATTCTTGGATGAATGTGAGAAAGATAAGGAAAATGGGGCACATGAATCCACTATTTGTATACCAAATGAATCCACTGATAGTGCTACACCAATGGAGTCGAAATCATTTGTTTCCAAGTTCTTCTCTTGTATAGTTTGTGATTAATGGGACCTTCAAATCCATGTGATAATTGGTTATTGGAAAAGTTGGTGGTTTTAGTTTTCATTTCTTGTAAGACTGTGGTTTCAATTTTTTTCTTTCTAATTATTAATGTATTTGAATTTTGAATAATAATTGATTGACAAGTTTGGTGTTTCTAGTTCTTCACACATGACATGACATCTGTATTTTTATTTTTCGACACTGTCTATTCCATTGAAGTCAATTGTTTATCATCCTTCCATTGACTCAATCAATTAAGAGCCTGTTTGGAGCTCATTCTTCACCTCGTAAATAGAAAAAATATGACAGTTGGTACTGCTAGTGGGTCCCAGCTTGTGAGAGAGAGGTAAAAAAAAAAGGGTTGACAAAGGTACGCTAACGGTTCATTTTTTTATTCTTTTGGTGTGAAAATATGCCTCAAACTTTGTTTAAGCTCAATTTAGAGAGAGGTAAAAAAAACCTCTGTTGAAGCTCAATTTCTTTTCAAAATTCATTTTTCAAAACTCATTTTCAACTGTATATTCTCTCATAAAATAATTTTATACGTAAATTCAAATTTTTTTTTTTCCTATTCTTTTAACTACACATTTTAAAAAAAATCACTATTTCTAAATACATTTTTCCTGAAATAATGGATCAACCGGGGCTTAAAACTATTACACATCTCCTGATGTTAAATTTTTGGGAATATTGCAGGTGGAGTTCTCAAAATTAATACTTCTAAGTCCGGAACCACATCACAACTATGAAGAATGGGTTGTTTACGCTCGAGCCCAAAATACAAAGCCGAAGTCCAGAACAATAGTTAGGCTTGGTAATTTTGTGGAGGTTGTCAAATATATTGAATGAAACTAAAAAAGACTCGATACCTCTCAATGTGAGAAGTTTTCTATTATATAGCACCAGAATCACAATTAAATATGGTAAAAATAATCTATCTATATATGGTACATTTATAAAGGTAATATAGACATCAAGCCGTAATAATCGACGATCCCCGTAATCTTATTCAATCTCATTAACATCCCTTTAAATTGATGTTGGTAAAAGTATCAATTTGCAATTATGAACTGGCAACAGTGATAATACTCATGTTCACGAAGAAGAGACTCAAATCATAGCAATCATCTACGAAAAATAGTGACGACGAGAGATCCAAGAACAACAAATAGTGCAGAAACAGCCAAGAACCACTCCAAGAATACTCCAAACCCATTCCAAAGAGCTCACACCCCAAGAAGAATTTCCAAAAAACATTTCACGAAGTTGGCGACCACAGATAGTGAATTCTATTAGTCCGGAGAACTTAATCAAACATATAATTCGTGTTCCGACAAAAGTTATAATGCCAATGCACCGGCCAAAAATCCAACAATATATCGCTAGGTAAGATGTTGCAGTTGGAAGAAATCCCATAGAACAACCTACAACGAAAATGAAAAAAAAAAAAAAAACTGAAGATGATCATCCTCTAAGAATTCAAAACTCTAGCTCATCATCCGAGCAACCAAAAAATTCAACGGTCTACACTCCCATATCTCTCTCTTTTCCTTAACCAAAAAGTATTTTTTTTAGCAGCATCTTTGCAAGCCCAAAATAATAAGCCCAAAATTCCCTATGTTGCTAGGCAATTCCTGTTTATCACACCTTCAATCTCATTATTAAACCCAAACAAGCCCTAGCCCAAAACTCCAAAACCCATCCACCAAAACCAAAACCAGATCCAGATCCATTATCCAATCCATAACCCAATACCTACACAGCCTAACTCAGCCTAAATGTTAGAGAAAATTATCCAAAACCCTACAATTAATTATTAGTTTTCATAAATAAGGAAGTTAAGTTTAAAATTCATATATCAGGTGGTAAATAGATAATATTAATTGTAATTAATAAAAAATTAACTAAACTTAATCTACGTAATATTTCCCAACATCGCCACCCATCCCGAACTCCTAAATTCAAGACCATTCTTCGTTTTCTCTCTCTTTACCATAACTTTACCAGCCCACCCTCCACCCAAGCCCCACTCTTCAGACCACCTCTCCGGCGAAGCAGAATTGTTGAAGAAAGCAGCTATACACGGCGGTATGCTACTGCGTGAGGCGGAGCAGAACCGGTGTGTTCACCACTCTACCCGCAAATTTGTTTTTTTTTTGATAAACTCAAAATTGGACTACGAGATCAACGAAACAAACGAAAGTTGATCTGGATGCTAGATTAGCCCAAAAACAACTTAAACTCTTTTGTTTTCGGAATTTTCTAGATCTAAGACTCTAAAAAATATTCGTGAACAGAAGAACCCAAAGAACGAATAACAAATATTCTAAAAATTTGACTATTAAATCAAAGAAAAAAACGGAAGTTGATATGAATTCTAGATTAGCCCTAAAAAAAACTTTTGACTCTTTTTTTTGGAATTTTCTGAATCTAAAACTCAAAAATATTACTGGACACAAGAACACGAAAAACAAGACTTAAAACAACAAAAATGATAAAACCCAAATTTGGAGCCCAAGCTCTGATACCAAATGATGCGAACCTGATTATGGGCAACGCATGAAACTCGTGGAATTGATTTGAAATGCCGGAAAAGTCCAAATCTAGGTTGTAGATGATAGGAATCTTGACTCGAGCCTCACGATTTAAAATTCTAAGGTATATTAAACCTTAGACCCGTTGATATACAGAAACAAGAACCTCGATCTGCGAATGCCACAAATGGTGCCTAATCCTTTTATAAGTTCTAGGGTTGAACGCCACAAATATTAGACTAATATTTGATAAGTTCGAATGTTCATGGAAGAAATATGTAGAGAAAAATCTCATTTAATTCATAATGTCAAAACTTCTTTTACATTATTAAAATAAATCATATTTATACCAAGTATGCAAAACCCTAGAAAGTACGAAATATCTCGAAAATATTCTAAAAGATATAGTTAAATTAGAGTTCTAAGGAAAGTAGGAAATTCGCGAAAAATAAAATATTATGTTCGGATATTGGGCGCGAGGGTGCCACTACATGGCACAAGGGCGCCA
>CAIGRB010038378.1:89188-123830 GCA_903798255.1 Fraxinus quadrangulata
CTTTGGCTTCCAGATTCAGCTTTTAGTATTTCGGTCATATCTTCCTCTTTTGATATCCGATTGAGGTGATTTAAAATACGTTGGAAAGCTTACTTCAAGAGCTACAAATCTTCTGGAAATACAAATCTTCAAATTCGAATGTATTCTATGCCAAAAATGGGTCTCAAACGAGACTAAAAATTCGAGTACTTTCCAACCCGTTCATGCTTCCGTCCCCAACATGTTACTTGACCATTGGTTTGTTGTCTTCAATATTATGGACTCCGTTGAACGAACATGTAAACGAACAACTTTATCAACTCTTTGAAGTCTCGAACTTAGCTCTACTCTCTCTCCAACAATCATCAAAATATTGATAAATTTTGGCGCACCCCAGATCATATCACTAACTCAGCCTAAATGTTAGAGAAAATTACCCAAAACCCTACAATTAAATATTAGTTTTCATAAATAAGTGAGTTAAGTTTAAAATTCATATATCAGGTGGTAACTAGATAGTATTAATTGTAATTAATAAAAAATTAACTAAACTTAATCTACGTAATAACCCTAACATCGCCACCTATCCCAAACTCCTAAATTCAAGACCATTCTTCCTTTTCTCTCTCTCTCTACCATAACTCTACCAGCCCACCTTCCACCCAAGCCCCACTCTTCAGACCATCTCTCTGGCGAAGCAGAACTATCGAAGAAAGCAGCTATACGAGGCGGTATGCTACTGTGCGAGGCGGAGCAGAACCGATGCGTTCACCACTCTACCCGCCCATCCCAACCCGACCCCACTCTCTGTACCATCTTTTCAGTGACTACACACAGTAGTTCGCTGCTGTAAGAGGTGAACCAGAATAGCAGCGTGCGCAGTGTGCAACTACTTCACTATCGTACTAGGGTGCTTCCACCAGGTTTTCGACACCGACGTCAATCTCCAAAAAAGTTAGTGGCGTTCTCATCATTTTAGCTCAGATCTCCATCTGCCAAATCAAAAATTGAAATTATCAAAGAACAATGGAGGCATGTGATGCATTGAAAGTATTGCACAAGAAATTAATCAAATACCTTCTTCTTTTCCTGATTTGGTTTTGATTTGATTTGGTGGGTGTTTGTCCAATGATTCGGGTTGGGTTATTAGATTAGATCTGGAAGATAATAGTGATTAGGACATGAACACAAATTTATACAAAGTGATTTATACTGGTGACGATGATTTTAGGTGACGGTGGTGGTGATTTGATTGTGAAGGAGGAGATGGCAGCGGCGATCTGGGTCTTCTTGCCTGTTTTATTGTAGAGGTAGTGGTGGTGGATTTTTGAGGTGTGTTTGCAAGTTGAAGAGGATTCTTGTTGCAGGTGACTGATGATGGAGTCGGCAGTAGTCGATTGTGGTTTGATGAGTCCTAGCTTGGAGATAGACGATGGTGTTGGCTACTTATGGTTTGGGTTTGATATTGGTGTGGTTGGTATTGGTGCTGTTGAGTATGGAATCGGCTATAAGTCAAAGGGGTAATAGAGTGACACGACCATCACGTGTTTGTGACCAATTTTGTGTTGATTGTGACTTGAGATTAACTTGGTCACAGACAGTCACATTCAATACAAATTTGATCACAGTTAGTCACACCGAAGCCAAAGTTGGTCACGGTTAATCCATCTCCTGTTAATGTTGAATTGTGAAGTTTATATAAGTTGGCAACTCGTTCATGGAAAATGCTGGGGGTAAGCTTCTCTCTGATGTTGAGTAGGGTACACCCTAATATCCATTTGGAAAAGTATGACTTGGGTTGTAGGAAGCATTGACGGTACAAAAGGTGTAGTTTCATTCGATGTCCTTGGTTATTTGTGGAGACCCTATGCGATCAATTATGTGTTTTTTGTTACTGTTTGTGTAACCGATTGTGATCGATTGTGACTTGAGATTCACTTGGTCACAAACAGTCACACTCAATACAAATTTGGTCACAGTTAGTCACAAATTTTTAATTTTCTGAAATTTTTAAGTCGTCGAAGCAACCACCGAAACTGTCGTCGGAGCGACTGCCGGAACTGTCATCGGAGTGACTGTCGGAGTGATCGTCGAAAAAGTTACCGGAGTGACTGTCGGAAAAAGTCGCCGGTGTGATCACCGAAATAGTGGTCGGAGCAGTCGCGGGAGTTGATGGCCGCCTCCGATGGATAGAAAGTGTAGAGAGAGGATAGAGAGAAGAGAGTAGAGAGAGAATGAGAATGATTTTGATTTGAGATTTAATAAATTGGGATAATTATATTATATTATAATTAAAAATATTTAATAAATTGATTTAACATCTGATTTTTGAAAAGGTTTTTGGAGTTTGTTATTTTTGAAATTTAATTCTTATATATAGGATTTATGTATTGTTGCCTAAATGTTAACCTATAATTCACATACACTGCCCATCATATAACAACCCAAATTAGTTCAAAAAAAATTAAAGTCAGTCCACTGCCCAACAACAAACGTGGCCCAAAACAAACATCCAACAACCAACACTTAATAAATGGGAAAATTAAGCAAAACCTTATCTTTAAACTTTACACTTAAAAATAAGTTGTTAAAGATATTCTATCAGAAATCAGGCTTTAACAAGTTTTAATTAAGATTAAAATATTTTTTAAAATCAATTAATATAAAATTAAAAAGAATATCCATATATTAAGCTTTTCTTATCATTATCTAAAACCAAATTAAATCTTTTCACCAAATTGCTTTCTCCCTCTACAACCCCTCTCTTCCTCAACTTAAATCCCGTCTTCAACCTCTCGCTACCATAAATCCATGGATTTTGCCATTAATACCACCTATTATCCCCACCGATCTTTTTGCAGAAGATTAAATTGAAGACTCCCACTATTAAATTCTCTATCTGAGCAACATTTACCACACATTGTTGTTTAAAATGGTGATAATTCGAAGTGTAGATACTGAAAAAAGGGAAAAGAAAGAAAAAAGTTGAAGAATCTGCATCCAAAAGAATAAAGAAGTCCGTGTCCGATGGAAAATTCTCGGAGAAGTTGAATCTCTAATATGTCGTTCATATTTTTCATTCAAATGCTTTTTAGTATGAAATGTAGTATATAGGTATGTTGGGTATGCTTTGAATGAGATATTTGTGACCCAAATATGAAATTGTAACCTATTTTTGATTATATGTGACAAAATAAAATCGTTTGTAATCTTGCTCCTGCAGTTGATGTTTATTTGTGTATATGCTCTGCAATGTTAAGTATAATGTATAGATATGATGTGTATGACGTGAATAGGTTTTATAACCCCCTTTTGGTAATTTTTAACCTTCTTTCGATAGAATGTGACCTGATTTTGATATTTCGTTACCGAATTTTGCTATATTATGACCTAATTTTGTGTATAGTGTGACTTAACACCTATAAATTTTGACATAATCTCTTACTGTGTTATGATTTTTTTTTTTTGAAATAAATTTGTTTGGGTCTGAGCTTAATGAGTTTGGTATATGGAAGATGGTATCCATTTGATTGCACATGAAATTTGTTAAAACAGTGATGAGGGAGCTATCATCTAATTTTTTATTTGTTTGTGACTTCAGGCTTGATTTTGTGTTCATAGATTTATATTAAGATAAATGCAGTCATAATTACATGACATTATAAATATGCATGCCAAAACGCAAGTGATTAGCTAGGCCACATTTTATTATTTATTGTGTAGAAGAGGTCACAGTCACAGAAGAACATATCACAATTACATTTTTCTATTTGTGATCAAGGTCATAGTCATATATCTAACAATAATTTATGTAGGATTGGAAATATCTATAAACGCTCTTGGTTCCAGGGAAAATTACAAGCAGCATTATAACAAATGTCATCAAGTATGCACAATACTTGTTAATGGTGTCAAACGGGTCGAGCTTAAAAAGTAACTGTTTCGGCCGCTGATAATGGTGTCAAACGGGTCGAGCTGGTCGGCTCGCCCGTGGCTCGCATTACCAGCGGTCGAAACAGTCACTTTTTAAGATCAGTAACCGTTGCAATCGGTCACTAAACTATGAAAAGTGGCCGTTTTGCCAAAACGGCCACTTTATTTTTTTTTCCTTCTTTTTTGCTATATATATAGTCTAACCCATTTTCAATTTTTTTCACACAACGTCCCAACAACTCTCTCTCTTCCACATTCTATAATCTATTACATTTTCATTTTTACCTTCAATTTCAATTATTCAATATCAATTATCACACTATAAATTTAATATTACAATCTTACACAATAACTTTCTTTCAATTCTTGATTTATTTCCATACTCTTTATTTACATACTTAATTACTTACTATACATTTCATCACAATTCACAAATGGATCCACACTCATTTGTTAAGGGCTTGTTCGATATCGTAGGCAAATCACTTATGACGCCGAAAGTCAATTTCAGACTGAATTTTTCGATCTAAATGAAGTATCTATTCCCAAAAATATTTCAGATTTGGATTCTCATGGAAGTAGTAATTCAATTGATTTGAATGACGTTGATATTCACGATGCAGAACCGGAGGAGGAACATGAATTAGATATTCCTGATATAAGAGAGAAGAATGTTGAGATCACTTTAAATTGATTTCAATGGACCGTGTAGTCGATGGAGTTCCAGAGTCTAAAATAATATGTATATACTGTTAGCAACAATTGGCATGACAAAAAGACATTGGTAACACCCACCTCAACCGTCATTACAAAGAATGTGCAGCCAAACTTGGGCTTCTTGCTACCGGTCAAACACAACTATAATTTGGTAGTCCAGACACCGGTTCTACTTCTTCACCACATTCCACTTGGATATATTCGAAGGAGAAAGCTCGAACATGAATGGTGAAATTTGTTGTTGCTGCTGAGTTACTTTTAGCAATAGCGGACAACCACAATTTCCTCTCGCTCGTGAAATAATATCTTCAATCAAGGTACATTAGGGTAAGTCGAAACACTCTTTGTTCAGATAAAATAAAATATTTTCTTCATACAAAGAAAAAATTGATTACCAATTTGCAAAAATGTGGGGGTATTATATCTTTACCTTCAGATATATGAGAATGAATTAATAAAAAAATTTATATAGCTGCAACTGTACACTACATAGACCCACGTTAGTGCATGCATAAAAAAATATTGAATTCACTCATAACGCTAACAATATATATAACGCTATTATGAAAAATATTAGATAATATCATTGCGAGAGTAAAATTCATCATTTGACATTCGACAACGTTAGTATTAATAAGATAGTTATCGATAAATTGTGTGTAGGGTATTGCATCCCAATTTCGGTAGTTATTTGTTTCATATTCATTGTGTGTGTCATGTTTTTAATTTAATTGTGTTGGATGATTTCAAACATATTAAGAATAAAATTCAGAGAACTACGGATGCGCTAGTATATATCACGATTTCACCTGGTAGAAAATAAGCCTTTGCGGAATTTTGTATCGAATTTGGGGTGACGAATACGTAAATATTTGTTAATGACGTAAGGCATGGATGAAATTCCATTTATTTATTATTAAAATCATGCTAATGTTTTGAACATTTAATATTTGAATTTTATAAGAATATACATATTAGAAACGGTGATGAAACTATTTTGAATGAATCCGATTGACTTTTAGCTTTTAAAATTAAAAAAAAAAAAATTTGACAAATTTTTATGACTACAAATATTTTATCTGGAGTTTACTATCCCACTAGCTGTATGATGCCTTGAATGTTTTATATAATTGTAAGGACTTTTCATAAATACAAAAATGATCTTGATTTTAGTGCAATTATATATTATATAGAATTAAAGTTTATAACATATTGGGAAGACTTACCTATGTTAATAAAATATTGGGAAGACTTATCTATGTTAATTTCTTTAGCATGCACTGTGGACCTCCGATACAATTTATAAGATACTAAATATATAATTGATCAGATTTCAAGAATTTTAACTTTTAATACACCTATCAGTTAAAGAAATTTAGAACAAACTTTATGTAAAATGTATGAATTATATGCAAAACGAATGAGTGCAAATATTAGTCGGGTACTCTCGCACCTACTCCTCTCACTGATATTGAAGAAGATGACACTGAAATATTAACTTTATTCGAAGGCATTAATATGTATATATATGATGCAAATGCAATAGGTTTCTCTAGTAGTAGTTTGTCTACCGCATCTAATCATATATCAGACACAAGTCCAAATGCATTACTTGCTGAATTAATTGATTACTTTAATCATAATATGCCTAATAAAAAAATAATTAAAAAAAAAGATCATAAGAAGTAATTAAATTATAAAGAAAGTACGAACGATGATGACCAGTGATTTCTGCGATTGTAAAAGACCTACTAATACTTCCAGTTAACACTATAGCTTCAGTGTTTGCTTTTAGAGCTAGTAAGAGGGTTTTGTTTGAGATCAGGAGCCAAATAAAAGAAAAATATTTTGGAAACATTAATGTACGTGAAGGATTGACAAAATATTTATTTTCGATTGCAAGATAAATATGTAGAAATTACACGTCGTCATGTAAGTGATATTTAATTGAACAATATAAATCAAAAGTTATTATTTTATAATACCCTTTTTGATTTTTTAAAAATAAAATTGTACACGTAACAAGTTGTTCATATACAATTTTTAACTCCACATACTCAAAATGTAAATAGCCGAGCGCAACCCCGAATAAAGAAAGAAGGTTTATCTATTTATAAAAAAGGGAAATTAAATGAGCTCGTATGCCGAAACTCGGCTGGACCCATGAGCCACGAGCTTGAGGGCCGAGGTGAGCTTGCCTCTCGAGGAATGATTCGAGCATAAGCTCGACTCGTTATAAACCAGCTACGAGCTCGATTATGACGAGCACGAGTCGAGCTCGTGGGCATTAGGGCCATGCCAAGCCTACCATTAGTACTCGTTCCACAAAAGATCTCGCAAATATGTTATTGCTATCAAAATGAGGCTTAAAATTGCATAGCTGTTGTTAATACAAACAAGTTGGATAAATTGAAAGGAGGGGAAAAATAAAGACATATGATTGATGTAATTTGAACAGAATTGCTTTGACAATGATTTTTCATTTATGATATTTAGGTAGATAAATATGTACATAATTATTGATGAATATTTCACATTCTTAATACTAAGAATTGCTATTTTACATATATGTGGATGATAAACTAATTTTTACGCTTATTATGTCATTTAGGTATTTTTTGTACAAGGAAAATTGTTGATAATGTATTTGTGATAGCACGTTATAGTTAGACAATAGCAGGTCACATTCAATATATTACATGTAAAATATAGCCACAATCAACATAGATTTGGTCACAATTAACACATACATGATCACGTAGAGTTATCGTTAACACATAACATGTTGCAAAAAGTTGGTTAACATATTAGGTTACATCATGGTTAACAAAGTCCTAATCACATAGAGTCACAGTTAAAAATTTTAGTTGATCACATACAGTCACAATTAAGATATACATGATCATAAACAATACTTGTTAACGCATACCTGGTCACAAATAATAGCTGCTTACACAGACTTGGTCACGAACATGAACAACTTATACGAAATTGTCACAAATAGTTATCATTCACACATACCTGATCATAAACAGCACAAAAAACACATCCAATAGGTTAAAGTCATGCTCGGATTTTATGAAATATGGAACATGTTCATAACTTATGAATTTTATGTTGCAAGATGAATTTAAAATTTCAGATCAACGGTACATCTTTTTTTTAATAATCTTTCAATTCAACAAATTCAATAATACACAATTTGTGAATAAAAGGAAATAATTTATAAGTATAAAAGACTTATTAGTCATATTCACATAAAATTTTAGGTGACATTTAGTTAAAACGAATTACAATCACACAAAGTTATAGATTACAATCAATAAAGACTGAGGTCACAAGTTGCCCACATGATATGCCACATTAATACACAATTATAAGTCCTACTATAATAAATTCCTAGGTAGAACAAGTCACAGTCACAAATACTTGTTGATCACGATCTAATAACACAAGTAGTCATAAATTTCAATTATACAAATAGCACAACACATTAAATATCACATTTTGTAACTAGCAATCTTAGCTACATAATCTCTTAGTCACTTCAATTAATGCAATAAGTTACAATCTAATCATTGCAGTAGGTCACATCGACATACACACAAAATAATAGATGATAATCTCAAAATAATTATTTAGCCTCAAAATTTTCATGTTCAACTGCCAAAATATACGAACAACATGAACAAGCACAAACTTTGAATGAATTCACTATTCTAACATCCACCAAATATCATACACATTGTTCGGATCCATACACATGTGAATTCTAGTGATTGAAATCAGATCTGGATAGAAATTATTTTAGTTAGTTAAGCTTGAAATTAAAAATTCTTTAATTTATTGGCAGTAGCAGAAATCATGACTTCGAAAATTATTGAATCGTGCCAGAAAAATAAGTTAATCGATACTAGAAAGCTCCTTGATTCTGCCCGTAAGTGATCGAAAAAATGTGTAGATGACCGGAAAATATTATCATTGGGCTTCAAAGCTGTAACTTGAAACAATAATAGTCGGTAGAAGATTGTTTAGAAATTTGCTTAACTAATGAAATTGATGAAAACCTTGTGACTACAAGAAATTAAATTGATTATGGAGAAAAATGTTGGTTAAATTAAGGTCGAATTGATAGAAGGGTTAAGAAAACTATTTGTATGAAGGAGAGAGAATGTTTGGCCGAGATCTATTTGTTTGAAGGTGAGAGAAAATATAATTGATTTGGTTTTATTTTGGAAAGTGATAAGGTAAGAGAGAATTTTCCCTTAATAGATCAAGTGGAAATTACACACTACCCTATGTTTCAAGATCCAATTTCAAAAATCAGGGTGAAGCTTTTATTGTTAAAAAATCAGATGTTTGATATTTAAATATTAAATATTATATATACAAATTTCACCTACAAACCCTAAAAATCATTTACCACTCTCATCTCCCTCTTTCTCTTTCTTCCGTTGCCTCTCTCTCGTCTTTCCCTCGCATGTAGCCACCGTCAATGAAGACCACAGCGGAGGATGCTAGTTGTGGTGGGGTGACGCTCGTACCCGCTCTCATCGGACTAAAACCCACCCAATCGATGACGATAAGCGGGGGCAGCAGCGCCGCCTCGAGGACCTAGCTTCTTTCTCTCTTCTCAACCTCTCTACGCATCTAAACGCCCTTATTTGACTGCTGCAAGTGATGTAGCAGTAGCGTCGCCTTACTGCTCAAAGCGGTGCAGCAGTAGTGTCACCTCAAAAACACCGACAGAGCTCTGTTGCCTCTCGAATCTGCAGCGCCTTCTAGATTTGTTTGGGAGTTTTTCATTTTTGGTTCATCTATTGTGCGGTGGTCGACGATGGGTATGGTGGTTATCTGCTCTATGTTGCTATAGGTACGCTAGTGGTACGGTGGTGGGTGAGTGGTGCGGTGCGGTGGATGCAGTGGTGTGTGGTACTCGTAGCGACGGTGGTGGTGTGCGGTGCCGTGTGGTGGTTGGGTGAGTGGTGTGGTTGTGAAGTTGGCTACAGGTGGTGGTGTATTTGTGCGGCGATGATTCTGTGGTTGTAATTGTGGTAGCAAATCTGGTGGGATCTGGTGGTAGTTTTGGAAATGACGGTGTTACTACTGATTGCCGTAGTGTTTGGGTGGTGGTGATGTTGGTCATGGTGGTTGTCGTGGAGGCGATAGTGCAAAGGTGGTGGTGGATCTTGTCATTTTAGTTTTTTGTGACTAAAAATATAATTTGTGACCTAAATTTCGGTAACCTGCGACTAAAAAATATAATCTGTGACCAACAATTTTGTTATCTGTGACCTAAGAATTATATAATTTGTGACCGTGAAAAAATCTGTGACCAACTAATTTGGAAATCTGTGTTCATGTGACCTCCTGTGACTAAAAATATAATCCATGACCAACATTTTGTTATCAGTGACTTAAAAATTATATAATCCGTGACCGTAAAAAAATCTATGACCAACTAATTTGGAAGTCTGTGACCGTGTGACCTATAAATTTTGATCTGTGACTAACTAATTTTGAAATTCGTGACCAACGAATTAATTGTGACCTTCAAAATTTTTGAACCGTGACTGTAAAATAGTCGTCGGACTCGGTCACGGAATAGTCGTTGGAACGTTCGTCGGAATCGGAACATTCACCGAAACGGTCACCGGAATAGTCACCGCAATCGGACCAGCCATCGAAAAGGTCACCAAATAGTCACAGAATAGGAGTAGTCATCGGAACGATCACTAGAATAGTCTCCGGTATCGAAACGGTCGCCAGAGCGGTATGAATGGTGGAGGTAGGGTGGGTTAATATATATATATATATGTCAAATATCTGATTTTAGAAATTTGAAAATTATTTTCTTATTTTTGAAATAATACATAGTAAAAATAGGAGAAATGAATTTTTCCCATAAATCAAACCCCAAATCAGGCTCAAAACACTAAACTATTAATATAAAGGCCAACAATCCATATGATGCAGCCCAAGCACAAAATCCAAAATCATAACCCAAGACCCATTACATACAAACTCTAACACGGCCCAAAAATCATCCTTCTTCCTCACTGCACTTGCTTCCCTCATACCCCGGCTTCCCCGTTGCCGACTAATCCAAAGATGCGTCGGCAAACCCACATTGCAAACAACTGACATATACCCAGAATCGACAACACGTCACACCAAATAGCCAACACGGACCTCTTCGGCTTCATCTTCTCCAACGCTGCGGTTGCTTCTCACCTCAGCCACCAATACACATCCAACATCATCGTTCATTAAGATGATGATAATTGCGCCCAAGTGTTGGCGATTTTGAACATAAGGAAGAGCCCAATTCACTAGAGAAAATATGAAACTATGATCTGCCGACCATTGTTCTCTGCAATTCAATTCCAGTGATGACAAATATGTGGACGATTGGCTGCGCCGCATAATGTAGAGTAAATCGATCCACCTCATCTAGCCGCGTCTCAATCGGATTTCCTCTTCTTTGCCATTCCTAAAAATGAAGTTTAAGAATTTTATTTTATTTTTTCTACAAAACCCTAGATTGGTTAGCGTGAATAATTTATCTGATGAATATGGTGCTTTTTCTTCTACACTTCCCATTGATGTCGAAAATTGTAAGAACTAAATTCAAGCCAACTTCTAATGTAAAAATAAGGATTTTTATTGATAATTGTTTATGAACTACAAGTTTGTTTTTTTCCCTTCAAAGGACCTCCTGCTTTATGAAGTTCTTGGGCCCCATTTTTATAGGAAAAAATGGGCCTAAATCTTTCTTGTCAACAACAGTGTCGAGCTGGGAATTTGTGCCAATAGCTTTAGCTTTAGCCCTAATTGGTTGTTGTCAATCAACGTACAATATCGAACTGAGAAAGTACACCAATGGCATATTCCTATTGGTTACCGAGGTCGGCTCCATCAGGCAATTATGAAACCGACCTTAAATGGGGTCCCTAGTAATTAATGAATTGATTAGAGAATAAAGCTTAACATATGATTGGTGAGATTTGTGGGCACTGACGTAATTCCTTCAGAATGTCATTAATTAATTGAATATTTCGTTAATGTGTAAGGAATCTACAATCATTATCTCACCTCAAACCAGGACAGTCATAAGTACGAGCCGACTTACAGGTCTGACCTCAATTTATCATGAGTCAAGTGCATATATTAAACGATCTTAATTAAGTTGTCAGGTTGGATGTCAACAGTTATCCCTCATGTCGGTGTTTCCTTTAGTGATGGGCTGACCTTGATCAAAATTGGTTCGTTTTTCTATATACAGTAATAAATGGTATGGACAGGTGTCACGGTCTATGGTGAGCTATCACGCATCTTCAATAATGTCGTTTTGGAATGGTAAATCTAACCATCCATTTCCCTATATTTTTTATCTAATGATCCAGATTCTACCTATTCGCCCTCTTTCTCTTTAAATATGGGTTTTCATTTCATTTTCACACTTTTGCTTTCAAATTTTCTTTCACAGAAGTAAAAAAAATATTCTTCACATTTCCGTTGAGTTTTCATTTACTTTTCGAGCGAGGCCGTCCATTCCCCTGTATTTCCTTTAACATAAAATACCTGTCTTTTTATTTTATTTCCTCCTTGGTCATTTTCATGAGTTCGAACGAATCTAGGGCTCATTCATGGGGTAACCAACATGAAGAAATAGTATCCTCCACATCCACATTTTCTACGAGATTGGACTGTCAAGAGATATCAACTCCAGTCCTAATCTCTACAATTTACCCAGAAGATTTAGGCCAGCCTAGAAATATAGAACACAATACTGAAAGGGAAGAGGTTGGGTCTTACTAGGGACATGAGAGAAGTTCACAAGAACGGGGGTAGATTCATACAGGTCAGTGCTGACAGAGCATATGCTGGCGAGCATAAGAGCAAAATACATTATCCCCAGCTCGGGAGAATTAGTGATTCCCACCTCATCTGATCGAGCTAACGCTCCACCAGTAGGATGTGTGGCTTTAAGTTCTGCCATCCTGAATGCTAGGCTTAGACTTCATTTCCCTAGAATTGTTCATAGGTTTCTTTCTTATTGGGGAATAGCCCCTACAGAGTTGTGCTCTAACGGCTGAAGAACATTAATTACCACCTTAATTTTTTTGGAGTAGGTTAGGTCATCCTGAATTAAGTGTAGCACAATTCAACTCCCTTTTTACCTTTAAGGAGGACCGGAAGAACACTGACTACTGGTATGCCAGCGTTAGAAAGATTTCTCTACCAACGCAGTCCACTCTATTTGTTAGAACAGCTTCCATTGAGTCTCTGTACCTATCCTTTTTTCTTTCTAGGCCTAGGACAGTGATCCTTTAATTTTAGATACTCACTCCTCAACAAAGAAATGGAAGGATGAGTTCTTTTAAATTTTGGTAGAGTGGCAGTTCCACCCTTTATCACCCATTATGTAAGTGAATATAACCTTTGTATTTTTCTGCACTTTATTCTATAAGCATATTCTTAACTTATTTGGCTCTATCTACAAACTTCAAGAAGGCAACTTTGACCTTGGCAATCCAAGAGGGAGCTGACATTATCAGAGCTCTCCTAAAGAAACAGAATTCCTACAAGTTTGTGATATCAGATTCCAACCTCTTTCAAGTGGGGTTGTTTCAGTCTCTTCCTCCTATCTCAACTTCAGCTAGGGCTTCTACCTCTATCCCAACCTCTTCAGTAAGTATTTTAATTAGTATTTCAATTAGCATTTGCCCTAAGTGCAGAACAACATATACCCATTGTTTCTTCTATTTTAGATCAAGATCAAGAGATGAAGGGATACAAAGCAGCAGCTACTGCCAAAGGTAAAAAAAGGAGGCTCCACCTGAAATTGTGAGTCGACTCCAAGAAGTTGAGATTGAGCGAGAGGCTCAACCTTTACAATGTTGTGATCTGTGGAAACACCGTGAAAGCTTACTCCAGTGGCCTCAGCTCATGAGAGGTCTTTATCTTAGGTGCCTCTCCAAAAATCAACCCCGGCACCACTTTCAGTCCCAACATTTATTGGAGTTGGCTCCTCGAGGTCATAGGAAAGGTGCCAAGATTTGCAAAGGCCAAACGTAAAAAATTTGATGGGCCACTGACCTGACATCTTTCTGGATTTCCTCAAAGCTCCATCCTTGTCAAGAGAATATATTGCAACACTTTTTTCCCCTATTAGAGAATCTGCCAACCTCCTTTCTAGGAGCTGGAACGAGGGGGAGAAGCAATTCTTAGCTGAGATGCTTGTAGGCGAGGCAATTATCTCAGCTCAGCTCCACAACATATATCAATTTTGTATATGATGTCTGTGGCTGATAAGGTAATTTGTTCGAATTCAAAAATTGCTTATTTTTATTTTATATATATATATATATAACTCTATTTTTCTTTTCTCAGGTCAAAGTTGAGCTAGATAAAATGCTTGAGGTAAAGAATCAAGCTCTATGCTTATTTGAAAATATGGGGGCTGAAAAGGCAAGATTCACGAATAAAGAGAAAGATTATGAAAATCGCCTCAATAAAATGTATGTTGAATTGGAAGCCAAATCAGCCTCGGAATTGAGGTATATGGATGAAAATGAGGCCCTGCAGATTTGGGGGGAGAGGGCTACCCAACGAACAGGCAATGAGAAAAAGAGGGCTGAAGAGGAAAAAATATGAGCTAATGAGGAGCGAGCTCGGGTTGATAAAGCTACAAGAAGGGCTGAAGAGGCCACTAAGAGGACTGAAGAAGCTGAAGCTAAATTTTCTAAGGCAGTAGAAATTTGGAAGGCTTTTCTTGAGTTTGATGCACTAGCTTAGGACCCCTATGTCATGGCCTTGGAAGAGTTTGTGAAGCATATTGGCAGGGAAATGCCAGATTTTGATACGACCTTCTTGGTAAAATCTTTAGAGTAGCAGAAGAAGGAGCTCCAAAGATTGTTTGAGGTAGCTGGAGTTCGTAAAAATTCATCAAGTGTTGCAGCACATGTGACCTTAGTTCGGTTTGCGAATGAGCAAATTTTTGTGATTTCCTTAATAGGAAATTCATCTAAGTATTGTAGCACATACAACCTTAAAGCTTCGTGATTTCCTTATTAGGAAATTCATTTAAATGTTGCAGCACATGCAACCTTAGTTCATCTTGCGAATGAGCAAAGCTTAGTGATTTCTTTAATAGGAAATTCGTCTAAGTGTTGCAGCACATGCAACCTTAGTTTAGCTTTCGAATGAGAATTTCCTTAATAGGAAATTTGTCTAATTGTTGCAGCACTTGTAACTTTATTTCAGCTTGCGAATGAGGATTTCCTTAATAGGAAATTCGTCTAAGTGTTGCAACACATGCAACCTTAGTTCAGCTTGGGAATGAGCAAAGCTCCATGATTTCCTTAATAGGAAATTTATCTAAGTGTTGTAGCACATGCAACTTTTAATCAACTTGCTAACAAGCAAAGCTTTTATAATTTCCTTAAGAGAAAATTTATGTGTTGCAGCACGTGCTATCTTAGCTCAGCTAGTTAAAACATGCAACCTTAGTTCAACTTTCGAATGAGCAATGCTTTATGATTTTATTAATCAGAAATTTATCTAAGTGTTACAGTAGATGTGACCTTAGTTCAGCTTGCGAATGAGGATTTCCTTAATAGGAAATTCGTCTAAGTATTTCAGCACATGCAACCTTAGTTCAGCTTGCGAATGAGCAAAACTTCATGATTTTTCTGATGGAACACACTCTTATTATAGATTTTCAGTACAATATACATTCACTTTCTACTGATAATACTTCTTAAGATGTTCTGTATTCCAAGGGTGTAGTAGAGGTCAGCCATTCATAACTTCTATCTCATAGGCTCCCTTGAGTAATATTCTAGTTACTTTGTAGGGGCCTTCCCAATTAGGTCCTAGAGATCCGGAGCTAGATTCTCTAGTAGTGAGGAAACTTTTCCGTAGTATCAGGGTACCGATCTCAAATACTTTTTTCCTGACCTTCTGATTGTAGTATCTTGCATTGCATTGTTTGTATACAAAATTTTTGATTCCAGCCCCATTCATTTCCTCTATTAGGTCAAATTCTACATGCAAAACTTTCTCATTCTCATCTTCTTTGTACATTGCTGTTCGAATAGAAGGAATTCCTACCTCCAATGGGATCTCAGCTTCCACCCCAAAAGCCAAGAGAAATGGGTTTCTCCAGTATTATTCCTAGGTGTAGTATGATAAGACCATAATATACTAGGGAATTCCTCAGTCCATCTTTCCTTAAGAGCGTCAAGTTTTGCTTTTAAGGTATGCTTTATGATCATATTGATTGCTTCAACTTGCTCATTAGCTTGAGGATAGTTTGGCGTGGAGAAATACTTTCGTATGCCAAGTCCTTCACAAAAATTTGCAAAGCGAGTATTGTCAAATTACTTTCCATTGTCTGTTACTATGGAATGAGCTATTCCAAACCTACATACAATAGACTTCCATATGAAATTAGTAGTCTTTTGTTCGGTGATCTTAGCAAGTGATTCAGCTTCTACCCACTTAGTAAAATAATTGACTGCGACAATTACGAACTTCGTTTCGCCTTTTCTGGGAAGCATGGGGTCAATTAGATTGACCCTCCATTTGGAGAACGACCATAGAGCCATTACGAAGTTCAGCTCTTCTGCGAGAATTTAATGTTTGGAGCAAAACGTTGACATTTATCACATCTTCTCACAAATTCTAATGCGTCATGTTTCATGGTCGGCCAGAAATACCCTTGACGTGTGATTTTATGAGCTAATGATTGTCCTTCGAAATGATTTCCACATAATCCTTCATGTACTTCTTGTAAAGCATAAATTGTTTTTTCTTCATTAAGGCATCTTAACAAAGGTACCGAATATCCCCGCTTGTAGAGCATATTGTCAATTAAGTTGTACCTTGCTGACCTCATTCAGATTCATCTTGTTTCAATGGGATCTTCAGGACATATCCCCATCTTTAGATAGGTACTAATTTCATTCATCGGTATAGGCTTGGGATCAACCATCATGGTGACAACTTCTAGTCTTTCAATTGCAGGATAGAGAATTCTTCCAACGGGAATGTTATCAAACTCTTCTATTCCTTCATTTGTGGCTAATCGAGCTAAAGCATCGGCATGTCCGTTCTGAGTTCTAGGAATTTGCTTGACCATAATAGTTCAAAAATTTTCAAAAGCCTATCAATTTGAAGATAAATGGTCATCCTTTCTTCTTTAGTTTGATAGGCCTCATCAATCTGATTAACCACCAATTGCGAATCGCTGTGAACTACCAGATGAAGAATTATCATTTCCTTCGCCATCTTCATTCCATCTATTAACGATTCGTATTTTGCTTTATTGTTGGAAGCTTTGAAGTCAGACGATAGGGCTTCACAGAATAACTGGCGATTAGGACTAATCAGGATAACTTCTGCCAGTGATAGAGTCCTAGTTAAGGATCCATCTAAAAATATCTCCCATGGTGTATCTTTGGGGAGTTCTCCTAGTGATTCCGACTTGAACTCCGCAACAAAATCATCAAGTGCTTAACCTTTTATGGAGGTACGATGTTTGTATCTTATGTTGAACTGTCCGAACTCTACTATCCACTTAACCATCTGCCCTGAAGTATCAGGCTTCTGTTAGGTTTGCCTTAATGGATGATTAGTTAAGATCTCAATAGGATGCGCCAGAAGTATGGTCTTAACTTCCTTGCTACCATAATAATGACGTAAGATAACTTCTCTAAAGGAGAGTAATGGAGCTCGACTTCATGGAGGGCTTTGCTAACATAGTAAACAAGTTGCTACATTCCGTCTTCCTCCCTAGCTAAGATATAAAATCAATATTTCGCATGCTCTTGGTTTTGACAATACCGATGGTTGTGCCAGTTGTTGTTTTAGTTCATCAAAGGTGAGCTGGCATTCAGGAGTCCATTCAAATGTCTTTCCCTTTGTAGGACATCGAAGAATGGTTCACACCGATCAATTGACTTTGACATAAAGTGGCTGATGGCAGTTATCCGTCCTGTTAAGCTTTGAACCTCCTTAGGCTTTATCAGGGCTCACATTTCAATGATGGCCCATATTTTTTCGAAATTTATCCCGATTTCTCGACGATTAACAAGATAACCTAGGAACTTTTCGGAACACACACCGAAGGCGCATTTGTGTAGATTTAGCTTTATTTTATACTTTCTCAAGATTTCAAATATTTTAATAAGGCGCCGTTGATGATCTCAGGCATTTGCACTTTTGACTAGCATATCATTAACATATACTTCCATGGTTTTGCAAATTTGCTTGGTGAACATAGAATTGACTAAACATTCATAAGGGCTCCGACATTTTGAGGCCAAAAGGCATTAGCTTGTAACAATAAAGACCTCGGTTAGTAATAAAAGTGGTATGTTCTTGATCCGGCTCATACATGGAGATTTGATTGTACCCTGAGTATGCATCCATGAAGCTGAGCAACACATGTCCTATTGTCGTGCTGACGTCTAGTCTATCCTTGGTAGAAAAAAGCTGTCCTTAGGACATGCTTTGTTGAGGTCAGTGAAATCTATGCACATTCTCCAATCTCCATTATTTATCTTTACAAGGACCAGGTTAGCAATCCATTTAGGTTATTTTACTTCACGGATTAACCCATCGAGAAACAACTTTTGCACTTCTTTAACGATCAACGTCATTGCCGCCTAGGTCTCACCAGAGGGTCGACACCCAGCCTGTGGTAGGGGACTTCAGGGTTGATCCATATCATATCCGTATGATCCCAAGCAGAAAGGTTAAAATTCTGTCGAAAGAATTCTACTCTCTGATCTCAGAAGGGTGGCCGGAGTTCGTGACCTATTCTGAGCTCCCTCGGTGGATCACCGGGTCTAACCACCACTCTGTCCAGCTCATCCACAAGCTCTTCCTCCTTGACCTTTAGACGTGGGTCTAATGAGCTAAAGTCAGATTTAATGAGATATGTCATATAAACTCCTGAGAGAATATATGTATCCTTTTTTTTAGACAGATCTTCATATGATATTTCTCAGTGATGTCCTTGTTTCCCTTAATATGACCTACGCCATAAAGCGTGGAAAATTTGAGCGAATAATGGTACATGGATACAATTGCCCTTAGATTAAATAGAAGGGGTTGCCCCATGATGGCATCATAAGGCGAACTGGAATCCAATACCATAAAATTAGCGTTCAACTTAGCTTGTCGTGGGGATTCACATATTTTGACAGAAAGTTTGATCAACACTTTTGCTTCGATGAATTGATTACCACATATTAACATTCTGATCTCAGATCGGGGTGGGGGATCCCGAGCTTAAAGAGTTGGCAAACCTCACTGAAACATCCTTGGCTGGTAAGGTTGTTGATTACACACTTGGTTCGTCTATCTGGGTTTAGCCACAAACTCTTGCAGATGGCCTTGTCTAATTAAAGATTCCACATCTTCGTTGAGGTTTTTGCTATCATCTGTATTGTGTCCTGCCAACCAGTGATATCGATAGTACTTTCCTTGGTTTTTTTTCCTACTGAATCCTTTTTTTGAGGCGGAGGTCAGCATAATGCTTATTTTTCTCCCGTTTGCAGGAAGACCACTTCTAAAGTTGCATTTAATGAGTGATATTCATGGAATCTATCCAGATAAGGCCTATGACGATCTCTGTCCCTCCTATCCTTCGAACCCCATATCCACCTTTTTCTCCATTGTTGGGTGTGGAGGTTGTGGATTTGCCTTGGTTTCTTCCTGGTATGAAGTGGTTTCCTCTGCACTGATAATTTTTTCAGCTCGATTAAGGAATTTGTGATATGTTTGAGGTTCATCTTTATGCACAGATCACCAAAACCTCATTCTAGGCCTTAGTTCGGAAAGAACTGCCATGAGTGCAACGTTGTTAGAGATTTTTTCAACTTCCATGGATTGTTTATTAAACCTATTGAGATAACTTTTGAGCAATTTACTCTTCTCTTGCTTAATGCTCACCAAACGCCAGTGGACATGATTTTTGCTTTGAAACCCATAAATTGAGCAAGGAACTCTGTAACGAGGTCTCTCTAATTTCTTATTGACCTCTGATATAACCTCTTAAACTACCTTTGAGCTTTATTTCCCAACGTTAGGCACGACACATAATAGCATCACCTGCTCCTTGTAGCTCCATCCAGGAAGTGTACTTGTCTAGGTGACTAAGGGGATCTCCTCCCTCCTCGTAACTAGTCAACTGTGTATTTTCAATTTTTCAGGCAAAGGTTCGGCAAAAATATCTTCAGTAAAAGGGGAATGGCGTTTAGTGAGACATTCTTCCGTGCTTTCTTTATTTTTGGCTTCCAGATCTGCAATGCATTTTTTTCAAGATGCTCATTTCGAGTCCTACCTGTTCCAACATGCCTTTCGTATGGGGTTCAACATATTCGCTTCAAGGTCTTAATGAGTACTGAGATCCCAATCTATCGAACACAATACTAGCTTTCCTAGTAACCAGCTCCGCTATTCTAGGAAAATCCTTGATCTCTTCTGTTCGACTTTTGGAAGATTCTTCTTATAAAAATGGAGAGCCTTCCTGGTCGGAGGTCATTAGGTTCGTTCCTTGCGTGGGGACTCCACCTCAGTATCGAGTGGAAGAATGTGAGTTTGGTTTTGCTCTAGTCTGTTGACTGTATTTGTCAACCTTTCAATGGCTTCTCTCATGATGGTCATTTGAGGGTCGCTAGCTTCGTTTTAACCTATCCCCTCCCAATATTTTGTGGAATATTGGTTTGTTCAGGATGAGTGTGGGATTGATTCCCTAATGCTAAAATATCATTCATGACGGTATTTTTATTATGAGTTTTATGGGGATAGGGCTACCTATACAAGTTATGACCCTCCTTCTAGCGCCAAATTGTTGATGTCGAAAATTGTAAGAACTAAATTCAAGCCAACTTCTAATGTAAAAATAAGGATTTTTATTGATAATTGCTTAAGAACTACAAGTTTTGTTTTCTAAAAAGACCTCTCCATTTATGAAGTTCTTGGGCCCTTTTTTATAGGAAAAAATAGGATTGAATTTTTCTCATTCATGTCATGTCAACAACAATGTTGAACTAGGAATCTGTGCAAATGGCTTTAGTCCTGATTGGTTGTTGTCAAATCAACATACAGTTTCGAACTGAGAAAGTACGCCAATGGTATATTCCTACTGAGGTCTGCTCCGTCAGGAAATTTTGAAGCCGACCTTAAATGGGGTCCCTACTAATTAACGAATTGATTAAAGAACAAAGCTATAACATATGATTAGTGAGATTGGTGGGCGCTGACGTAATTCCTTCTGAATATCATTAATTAATTGAATATTTTGTCAATGTGTAAGGGATCTACAATCATTATGTCCTCCCAAATCACGACAGTCATAAGTACAAGTTAACCTTACAGGTCTGACCTCAATTTATCATAAGCCAAGTGCATATAATAAACGGTCTTAATTAAATTGTCAAGTCGGATGTCAACACTTCCTATGGACAGTCCTGTACAAGAGGTGGCTTTCTGATAGCGACGACGAGCAATAAGTGAATGTGTTGACGGAATATGGACCTAAACAAAAGAATTTGGTTAGAGGAAGATAGACCCCTCTTGCCCCCATTATTCCCCGTTAAATTATAATACATTTTCTCTCTCTTTTTTATCAACTACACATTCTATAATAAAATAATATTACATGTAAGTCTAAAAAATTTTTTTCTTTTCTAAACATTTATTCTACTATTCATCTCAATATAACGTGAAATAATTGGGGGCCTAATTAAAATAAGAAAATTTGACTGGACAAGCGGCACGAGGCCACTTGCCGGAGAACGAAAGCTTGCAAGTTTAACTCAAAATGTAATTAAACTTGCTCTAATACCATGTTAAATATACTGAATGAAACTCAATAAGATTCGATGTCCCTCAATGTGAGAGGTTCTCTCATTACATAGAACCAAAATCACAACTAAATACGGTAAAAATAATCTATCTATATATGGTAGTAATATAGACTTCAAGCCGTAATCTTCGAAGATCTAGGTAATCTTATTCAATCTCATTGATAGAAATAACTCAGTATCCCATTTTGTTGTCATAATAAGTTAAAGTTGCTATTTGGTTTCACACTTTATGTGTTCAGTTTGAAGGCTGTTACGATCCTGACACGTGAATCATTTACAACTTCTAAAGGCTTGTATGAGATAAATGCTGAAATTCATTCCTTAAATATATGGAAAAAAGATAGTAATGCTATTTAGCTGGTGTTTAACACTGGTCTAAGTGGCATCGCTTGTGTCATTAGATTATATGTTTAATTAAATATAAAAATTTATAATTCATTTATTACGGCCTATCACGTACTTATACCTAAACTGGTGCTCTAGCACCACTGGTACTAGATAACATTATTAAAAAAAACTCTCTCTCAACTTACGTAGTTCTTCATCTTTTTCTTTCTTTCATTTTTTCTTGTAAAGAATAAAGGCTTCTTAGTAGGAGTGGTGAGAAAACAATGTTAGAAGATAGACAAATTTGACCATGCTCTTTTAGGAAAACTTGATTCTAAACCATTGCCTTGCATTTGAGGTTCTGCAACTGAATTTGAGCGTAATCCATAATAAATGCTCAACATAGGATTAGGTATAGGATGCACTCACCGAATGTTCGGAACTATGACCTAGAAATCTTGTGTTCTTGTATAATTTTCTTTTCTTTTATTTTTTTTATTTCTTCATGTGCTAGTAGAGTTTTAATCTTCATGAGTAGATAGATTGAAAAATTTATATGCTTTGGATATTTTACTTACTTTGAGAAAGACACACTTTTCACCATGAGCGTCAAACTTCTTTTTCTCATCTGCGACATGTGCATAAGCAATGCAAACAAAAATTCTGAAATGATCTACAGTTGGTCTTCCCTCACTTCAAGCTTTTTCTAGTGTCATGTTTTGAATAAAAAAAGTAGGATCATGTTCTCCCTTTTACCAGCAAGCTTTTCATCATGTTTAGAATGTTTCTATTTTTACTTCCCGATAAACCATTTTGTTACGGTGTATAAATGGCTTTGAGTTCTCTTCGAATGTCATGAGCATCAAAAAAACCTTCAAATTCTTTTGAACAATACTCTTCATCATGATTAGTAAGGAGGCTTTTTTTTTTATTTTATTTTAAACATGCGTCTTGAATCTTTTTAATGAACTAAAGCTTATGATTTCTCCACTGAAAAAATGAACTCAAGTTTTTCGAGTATAATAATCAATGAAGGTAATTAAATATATCTAACCCCATTAGAAGATGATTTTATTGACCTACCAATGTCTAGAATGAATTAGCTTTTGATGTTGTTTTCTAACAACCTATTCTTTACAAACTTGAGGAGTATCAATTTGAGGAAGGAAGGCATGTTACCATATTTTTCTGTTGGAGGATAATAATCCATCAATATTCAAATGGCCACAGGGAAAATGCCAAAGCCACCCACTTCAGCCATCAAGAAAGATTGAACAGTTTCGATCTTCAATAGACATAACCTATGTGAACAACAACAATATCTCCCATAGAAAGATTATATATGTCACACGCACTCTTCCATATAGTAATTGCATGCAATTTGTAAACTTTGAATAAAATTATTTATTTCATTTTTCATTAATCAGCAGTGACTGCACATAGTATATATAAGAGAAGGAAAAGACAGAAAGCTAAAAAACTGATCCTATTCTACAAGAACAGAAAAACAGAAAAAATAACCTGATCGTAAAAGATAAGTACAGAAGCTAGACTAATTCAAACTCCTATACATTAGGAATTTATTCAAACATAAAATACAAAATAATAAAAAAAATTTAATAACTCAACACTTCCCCTCAAGTTGGTGCATATATATCTATCATGCCCAACTTGCTAATTAAGTGATCAAGTATGTTGATGAAGTCATTTAGTCAAGATATCTGCAATTTGTTGTGCGGTTGGAACGAATGGCATGCAAATAACTGCTCCTTCTAACTTTGCCTTGATGAAATGTCTATCTATCTCCATATGATTAGTTCTGTCATGTTGTACTGGATTGTGTGCAATACTAATAGCCACTTTATTGTCACAATGGAGTTTCATAGATAATTCATCGCTCATTTACAATTATTTCAAAACTCGTTGTAGCTACATAATCTCACATATTCCAAGAGCTATTGCTCTAATCAACTTCTGCACTACTCATAGCTACAACATTTTGTATCTTGCTTCGCCAAGTAACCAAATTTTCCCAAATAAAGGTGCAGTACCTAGATGTAGATCTATTATCAATCATTGAACTAGCCCAATTAGCATCAGTATAGACCTTAATGCTTCTTTGCTCATTTTTTCTAAAGTATAGACCTTTCCTAGGTATATACATTAAATACCTCAGAATTCGATAAACAACTTCAAGATGCTCTTCATATGGAGAATGCATGAATTGACTTACAACACTAACAACAAATGCAATATCCAGTCGAGTATGTGATAGATAGATCAACTTTCCCACTAGTGCTTGATATCTACCAATATCCACAGGAACTTCATTGCTGCTCTCTCCTAACTTCAAATTAGGGTCAATAGGAGTATTTGATGGCCTACCACTCATTCTTATTTCCTTTAAAAGATCTAGTATATACTTTCTTTGACACACAATAATTCCATTCTTGGAACAAGCTACCTCTATTCCAAGAAAATATCTCACAGCTCCAAGATCCTTAATTTCAAATTCAGAAGTAAGATGAGTCTTTAACTTTTGCATTTCCTCTAAGTCATTTCCTATGAGTATGATGTCATCAACTTATACTATAAGAACGATAATTTTACCTTCAATAGATTTCTTAGTAACATGGTGTTATCTGTATGCCCTTGATCATATCCTTGTTTTTTTACTGCGTTAATAAACTTTTCAAACCAGGCTCTAGGAGACTGTTCTAGTCCATACAAAGACTTTTTTAGCTTACACACATTTGATCCAAATTTATGTTCAAAACCTTATGGTGGATCCATATATACTTCTTCTTCGAGATCTCCATTGAGGAATGCGTTCTTTACATCCAATTGTTGCAAGGACTAGTCAAGATTTGCAGCATTGTACAACATTACTCTAATTGTGTTAAGTTTGGCAACCGGTGTAAATTTTTTTGAATAATCAATACAATAGGTTTGGGTAAAACCTTTGGCAACCAACCGTGCTTTATATCTTTGTATAGACCCATCTGAGTAGTATTTGATAGTGAAAACCCACTTGCAGCCTACTGTAGATCTATTTACTTGTAGAGACATTACTTTCCAAGTCTTATTTTTTTCAAGAACCCTCATTTCCTCTAGAACCACCTCCTTCCATTTAGGAATTTTTAAAGCATCATGTATATTCTTAGGAATTTCTACATTGGAAAGTTGTGAGGTAAAAAATAGTAAAAGATGGAGACAAATGATCAAAAGACACAAAATTAGACATCGGATGTTTAGTGCAAGATCTAATACCTATTCTACGCGCATAGAAAGATTAAGATCATGACAAGACTTGAAAGGAATAAGATCAGACTTGGACATATATGTACCTGAATTTTGGACAACAGACTGATCATTCCTTCTGTTGGATTCTTGATAGTGTTCAACCGTAGGCAACTCCATTTCCTGATTTTTATTCCTTTTTGAATAAACAATGAGCTCATTTAAAATTTGTCCTATTTCTTTACTTTTTCCTATTGTATCACAAAGTGATTTATTTGATGGCATCAAGTCAGATTTCTTTTTAGTTTCAATATTTAAAACTTCTGTTGACTGATCTGTTGCTACACCTGTTTATAAGCTATCTAAATCCCAATATTTCTCTGTTCTGTTTTCCTGAACATTTCCTAAGCCCTCATATGAATCAAGTTGTTTTATTGGAATTAAACCCAACAAATCTACAAAATCATTTGACCATTCGTTCGAATCTACATTATTTCTAATCTCTCCCTGAAGATGAGAATAAAAAAAGATTTATTCTCAAAAAATGATACATCCATGGTGAAAAATACTTCTTCGAAGTTGGATAAAAACATTTGTATCCTCGTTGAGTAGGAGAATATCCAACAAAAATACACTTTCGCTTTTGGATCTAACTTTCAATGATTGTGATTATGAATGTGCACAAAAGCAATACAGCCAAAAATTTTTAATGGTAAATCAGATACTAACCTTGAATTTGAAAAAACATGACTTTAAAATTTGAAAGGAGTTTGAAATTTCAGAACTTTGGTAGGCATTCTATTAATCAAATAAATTACCGTGAGTATTGCTTCACCCCATAGATACTTAGGAATTTTAGTTGAAAACATTAAGGACCTAGCTATCTCCAAATTATGCCCGTTTTTCCTTTTTGTTACTACATTTTGTTGTGGCGTATTACTACAAGAACTTTGATGGACTATTCCATTTTCCCAAAAATAAATCCAGCTTATTCTTGTATGATCATCTATAAGAGTAATAAACACTTTTTTCCAAAAAGTGTACTAATTTTAGATGGTCCCCATATATGACTTTGTATAATGGAAGAAGGTTTAGATGGTTTATAGGATTGTAAAGGAAATGATGATCCATGATGTTTTGCTAACTCACAAACTTCACACTGAAATGAAAAAGGATCTTTATTGCTAAACAATTTCAAAAACAAATGTTTTAAATATTGAAAGCTAGGATGGCCTAACCTAAAATGCCATAACATTATTTCATCCTTGCAAGAAATAGAAATAGTTCCAAAACAAGTTTTATGAGATTGTCCCTTCAAGTTAGTTTGATCATCAATGAAATAGAGTCATCCACTCTGTCTAGCACTGCCAATCATCCTTCCTGTTAGGTTTTTAGTGTTGATGATTCTGTGGACAAAATGACTAATTTGTAACGTATTGTAAAAGTCAAGGACATACGGTGCAATTTGTACAAATTGGGTTATGAGGTCTAGGGCTTGAGCATAAAAAAAGGAGAAACACGGCGCCGTATTTTCGCTAGCTTATCGCATGGATATTGCTCGAGCAATAAAAATAGAATCGTCATCGGTCGCCTGTCTCCCGACTCTCGCTCGAGCAAGAAGCCGTCACTCGTTTGTTGCTAGCTCTTCTCTCGAGTGATAGGTCGATCCGAAAACCCTAATTGCTGTTTTAAAGTATTTTTTCCGGCCCATTCAACATAATTACCCTCTCCTATAAATACCCAAGCCTATGCACGAATTGTTGAGTTGTTGGTTATTATTCTCTTGCTTCATATCATGCTTTCGAGATCCAAAAACACATTCCTCCTTTGTGATTTATACTTGTTATTTTTTAGATCATTCAACCACACTTTGGAAAAATATCAAATTGAAAAATCCAAAACACCTACTTCCTGAACATTCTTAGGAAGGTACTTTTTCAGTAAAACTTCAGAGGCTAATGGAGGTTGAGATAAGTTGGACTACAAGCGCAAGAACATCACAAAAATGGAGAGTTCTTGGAATCCACTTGGAAGAGACAATTGCAGAAGATCGGGCGCTGATGGGTTCAACTGATCTTGGAGGTTACAGGAATTAAATTGAGAAGTCTAGTGGAGTTGGCTAGGCAGCATCTTACTATAAATCCGTATTGTCTATAGTAGAGGTAATTGACTTGGTCCCAGAGTTTTACCTAGTTGGGTTTCTCTGTCATCAATATTGGTGTTATTTATTACTTTCTTATTACAAACTGCGACAATTCAACTTAGGATAATTAGATTGTTTGTTTAACCATCTAGAAACAATTAAAAGTGACTTGTTACTTGTTAATTATATAATTTCGCACGTAAAGTCAAACTTAGTTAGTACACTACGAAATTTCAATTGGTATCAGAGCCTATATTCAAATCCTAATCTGAGATTTCTAGATTAGTAATTCATTATTTGTCTTGCCATATTTTGATGGCAATAATTATGCTTATTGGAAAGTTAGAATGAGAGCTTTCCTAAAATCTATGGATGAGCGAATTTGGTTTAAGTGTGGTTAATGGTTGGACTACCCATAGTTCTACAGTTAATAATGAAGTTATCCCCACTCTCATTGCTAATTGGAATAGAGCAAACTTAGATGATTGTAACTGGAATATCAAAGTCTTACATGCCATATTTATGGCAGCATCCCCTAAAAAATGTAGAAAGAGTATCTATGTGTGAGGTTACTAAAAAAGTTTGTGATATTCTACAGACCACACACGAGAGAACTCAGGCTGTTAAAAACTCTAAGTTGCAGATGTTGACCACTAGGTTTGAAGAGATTAGAATGAAAGAGAATGAAACTTTTGATGAGTTTTATACGAGCTTTAACGACAAACTGAATTCTAGTTTCAACCTAGGTGAGAGAATTTTGGAGCTTAAAATTGTAAGAAAAATTCTTAGATCTTTACCTGAAAGGTTTAGGCCTAAAATCAAGGCTATAGAGGAGAACAATGACTTAAATTCAATTAAGATTGAAGAGTTGGTTGGATCTCTCCAGACTTATTAGCTGACATTTGATAAACTCACAAACAATAAGTCTTTGGCCTTAAACACTATAAGAAATAGTCATATGAAGTCCTCAAATTCAGATTCTTCTAATGAAGAGGAGTTAGCTTACTCAGCTAAAAAATTCCAATAACTGTTTAGGAATAAACAAATACCTAAAGAGAGACAGTGAGGTAATTTCAATGAGTCTAGAAGGCGATCTCAATCTATGAGATGTCATAACTGTCGAGGTTATGGTCATGTTAGGAGTGAGTGCTCTAGCAGTAGGAGAAATTCAGATAAGACTATGAATGCTACTCTCACTGATGACAAGTTTAACTCGGACAATCTGAGTTAGAAACCAACTCCTGAGGAAAGTGGAAAATATATTGCCTTTACTACGAGAATTAAGAATGGATATGATCAGGAGTGAAAGAGATGAGGACTTAGATAGTGATGAGGATTCTGATGAAAAGTCTATGAGTGAGAAATGTATCCAAGAGGCTTATGATAAGATGTATGAGGAGAGTCTTAAGATTATTATTAAAAATAAAGTCTTGAGTGCGAAAAATAAGGAACTTGAATTAGACAATGAGAAGTTAGTAGCCCACATTATGGAATCTACCTTGATCCCGAGTGAAGTGAAATCCATAAATGAAACTTTAGAGACTCAGGTGAAGAACCTCACCAGTGAGCTTGAGAAGTCCTCTAGGAGAGTCAGCGGGTTGATCACTGAGAAAGAGGCCTTAGAAATCTAAGTTAAGAACCTTCTGAGTGATCTAGAATATTCTAAGTCTCATCTACTTTCCTTCTCTAGTGGTTCTGAAAAGTTAGATAATATTTTAGCAATTGGTAAGCCTGCTGGTAATAAGAAAGGTCTAGGATATAATAAAAATAATCATAAGATTGCTAGTACATCCAAGACCACATTTGTCCCGAGTACTGACCAGCTTAAACATGTACATAACCCTAAACTTAAGAATAAAGGATGTGTAGGACATAGGCATACTAGATAACGTATGACCCGCCAACCTAGGAATAGACGTCAGAGATCACATACATTTGGTCCTAGGTTTATTCCAACATGTTTTCATTGTAGTGAGTTAGGACACATATGGCCTATGTGTCGTCATTTCCAAAATAGAAATAGAAACTGAAACTTAAATAGAAATAAGAATCAAGAGTTTGTTGGTCAGATTGACTCTCTTACTAATCAAGTGAGTCAATTGACGAAATTAATGGTACAGGTGAATAGGAATATTCCTGTCACTAGGCAAGTTTGGGTAAAGAAAAGTGATCTAAAAAATTGTGAAATAGATCATGGTGCTCTTAAAGGTAGGAACTGTAACGACCCGATATCGCGCCGGAGCTGTTATCATATCATACGTGCTATCCATTTTGGGAGGGCCTGGGCCCATCTTACCCATCACGGCTTTCTGACGTGTCCCCCAGGATTCGAACCCAAGACCTCCATCATATGGGAGACTTAAGTTGAATCTTGGTACCAATCGAAATTATTTAATTGAGAATTTAAACCATTTGAACCTTAATATACGGAATTGAATAAAATATAGTGTCAAGAATTCAAGAACATTAATTGGAAATACGAAAAAATACGGAACAACTTAACAAAATTTATTATTGAATGTTTTTATTGAAAATTATACTTGGCATCCTGCGCACCGCTCAGCCACCATTCACGTTGACCGATCTAGCCTGAAATGTTAAAGTTTTAAAGTAATGACTAATGTAAACTCGGTATGATATGTTGCGTCCAAAATAATATAATAATTTTTTAAATATAAATTTATAGCATTCCATACCATTATTTCATCAAGAGCAATCAGAGATCAATTGAATGCTTTAACACATTTTTTTTTGCAACATTTGAGAAAACTCGAAGAAGGTCTCACATTTCATTTCATTTCGTTAAGAACCGCATGTCAATTAACATTTCATGAAATAAATTAAGTAGAAAAAATCATAATATTGCAAGGACATAACAACTTGCACATAGTATCATACCTCGTTTGATAATAGAATTGTTGGAAGAAAGTAAGAAATTCACGTTCCCAAAACCTTTTTGCTGTTGTCGTGTCCTATGAATTTAGGATTTATCTTGCTTCAACGTGGTGCCCCCAAACCCAATGAAAAAATGTGTATATATATTCCTTAAATCTAATTAGGTGTAATTGGTGCTAATTAAATAATAAAACTCCTAATGGCATAAAGTTAGGTAAAAGTGGTGCTAATTTAAATAATAAAACAAGTTTTTTACACATAATATTAACCTAATTAAATCCTTAAAATCATATTCTTTCCTATCAATCTACACGTCAAAAACATCCCTATCAATTCATAAAATCAAGACAATGCATAATTTTAAAACAAATTTACATTTTTTTAGCTACACGTGCACAGACGTACCCTTTTCTTTTTTTTTAATACAATATTTTAAATAATAATAAAGAAAATCAATTAGTAACCACTTTTATAAACTGAAAAATCTTGGGCCTAACTTATTCGAATCGACTTTTTCTCAAGCCTAATATACATGATTAATTTGGAGCTATTCAATGTGTCCGATATTGATATATTTATTTTTACTCTATCAATATTTAAATATTTGATACAAATAAAATTGAATTTAACATATGTCACTCTAGTCCACCAACTTTCAAAATATGAAAAGTAGTAGATGAAAAAAAAATTATTATGTAAATTTTCGAGGTGTTACAATCTCTTCTTCTTAAATTAATTTCGTTCGCGAAATTATCTTATCGAGATGAAAAGTCCTAGGACCTAGATCTCTTCTTCCCCACACTTCAAAAATATTTTACCTTCTTTACAAATAGTACGATATTTAGTAATAAAATAAATGATGAACGAGCAGCTCCGGAGTATATAAGAACATAAGCAAGTAGTTTAGATATTGATAGAATACCTACTATCATGTCTTAATTCTCAGTTGCCTCATGTTGGATTAAGGCAAACACTCTGACTGTCCCCTTTTTACTTTGTTCGTTGTCCCGTTTTGGTGGGGGTTCATGGCAATTGGTAGCAACATGATCATGCTTTCCACATCGATAGCACACATTCTTTCCATACCAACACTCGCCTCTATGGGTCTTATTGCACTTAGGACATGGAGTAAGAACATTATTCGACTTGCTTGACCCTGACCACTTTTCAAAGCTAGCCCTCTTGTTTTGTTCATTTCCTTTACCTTCGTTTAGCCCATTCCATTTCCTTTTTCCTGAAAATTTAGTATTTTCTTGGACTGTCTAATCAATTTTCAGTCGATTTGAAATTGCCTGAGCTCATTGTAGAACCTGACTGTACGTGGTGAATTCATACGATGTCATGATTCCTCCAATCTCAGAGCGTAGTCCGAGTTCGAACCTTCTAGCTTTCTTTTGCTTTGTATCGACCAAATGTGTCACATACCTAGATAGTTGTTCAAATTTCCTCTCGTAATCGACCAATGTCATCCTTCCTTGCTTAAGTTGCAAAAATTCTGTCTCCTTATGATCTCTCAAAGCTTGTGGAAAATATTTTCCCATCACCTCCTCTTTGAAACTTGCCCAAGTGAGGTCGCGCTGTTGTGCATCAGTCCTAGTGCGTGAAACGGACTCCTACTAGTGGCCCGTTGCATCGACTAGTATGAACTTCGCACATAAATTTTTTTGGTATAAGTGCAAGAGAGGTGCTTGTAGATACGTTCCAAACCTCTTATTCATTCCTCGGCTATCAAAGGGCCAGCCACCTCGTTAAAGGTAGGGGGCTTGTAACATCGAAAATGTTCCACAACTGAGCTCGTGGTGTAGGAGTTAGTCTGTGTATTTTGGGGAGGTGCTTGTGTTTGCTGCCTACCAAGATCTTGCACAGCTCTCAACAAATCCTTAAACGTAGTAGCTTGTATTGGTTGACATGTCATTTCCTTTAAATCCACAAAATAAATTTTGTTTTAGAAATAGTCAACAACATCATAATATATTCAATGAAAAACTCAATTTCATAAAAAATTTAAATCCTAGAATACATGAAGGACAATTGAAAGAATTAAATTATAAAAGATGAAGAAAAACCTACGGATTATTCCAAGTACTGATTTTTTTTTTTGAATGGAACAAAATCATTTATTTAAACTAAACCATCTCTAGGTTGCTAATCTTCATCTTCACTTGCCCAGACATTTTGAATCCTACGTAGCTTAGACGAAGGGCTTCATCGTTCAACGATATACATGACCCAGACTCAGATTCCTAGTCAACTTCTAGTTCGGGGTCTAGCTCGAACCCTGGCTCGAGGCTCGTGCTCTGGTTCTGGCTCTGGCTCCAGCTCCGGTCCTGGTATATACTCCGGCTCATTCTCTGACTCCGAATCAGATTCGTAATACGGCTCCTCTTCTGGGTTTTCCTCAGGGTCTTTTTCTGGGTCCTTCTCTGGTTCGAGTTCAGTTTCAAGAGTAGAAATCCACCTATCTAGAAAGGTTTCACAGTACAGCTCGAACTCAATCATTTCTGGGTACTCCGGAGGGTTACCCTCTAGTATTTCGTCCCTAACCACAATGCCCATATCTCCCCACTGAGGTGGCAGTGTATGGATAAAATTGTTAACAGCTTGAAGGGGTGCAATCTCATGTCCTATAGCCCTTGCCACACTCCACCTAACGAAAACTTCCTCCACATGCTCAATAAGTATGTGAGTCGGGTCTGCCTCATAATTCTCGTAGGCTTGGATAACCGTTGCCCTATGGTTTGGAATAACCCTACTAGCCGTTCTCTTTCTTGCGGTCTCTCAATTCTAGCCATGTCTGCCACATACAAGCTAAGTCCAATTATGCTTAATATTTTATTAATGATAACACTTTGTCTTTTATGCTTGCATAATTCATTTTAGGGATAAAATAAAATATTATATTTCTATCGAAATTTGATTAAAAGTATACGAGAGAGAAATTTATAAATGGTAACAAATATATTAAACATCATGCTCACAATTTATGCTAGAATATAACAATTCATTTCATTTCGAACATTTCTCGAATTAAATATGAGGACGTATATCTCATGCTCAAAATTTTAAATAAACATTTTATGTACCTTCGGTTCGTCACATGGTAGTTGATGGGTGAATGCTAATTGCCAAGAACCTTGTTCAAATTCATGTTTGTTAACTTAAAGCGTTTATAATAGCATCATATCATATAGTTTTTTTTTTTTTTGAATAACGCGTAATTAAAAGGCTTCTAGGAGAGGAGGGGGGGATCACTTGGACCACTTAAATCCCAATCTTTCCTTAGACGGTTTAGGTCTTTTTGACAAACCCTTTCAATCTTGCGAATATACAAATCAAGAAAACTCAAGCAAAAGAGTAAAAACCAAACTGTCTTTTGAAATCAATTTTCTAGAAAACATTATTTTAACAAACATTACGTGAAGAAACAGCTAAGCAGATAAGTATTTATTACACGTAACATAATTCAAAATTCTCGTACGTGATTGAATTTGTTTATGAACATTTAGTGATATCGATTATTAAACAAAACGCATGAGCCATTTATATCATAAAATATATCATTAATCATGAAATCATGGTAAAATAAATTAACTATTCTAGTACCTTAATGAGAGGCTTGAATCATGATTAAAATTTTTCAAGAACGTGAAGCAAAAGTGGCTGGATACCAAATAATTTTTTTTTTTTTCAAGGGCACACAAATATTGATCATATGTGAACTTAAACTACAAACATTAAGCAAGGTTAGGCCAGACAAATAGCCATTATTACAAATAACATTCAAACATAAAGGTTCGATACTAATATCTCTTTGACGTCAATTTAAACTATTATACAACAATTATTAATAACTAACATTTAAACAAGGAACAAATCTGTTAGTTATCATTTAAAACTTTTTTTTTTCACGTCACTGTTCATCCGTGAACAGTGACATTTCAATATTTTTTTTAACTTTTTTTTAAAAATTCTACAAAAAAGTAAACATTTGCTCTGATACCATACTGTAACGTCCCAAATTTTATTGACTTAAATTTTGGGATGTCACCGATACCATTTCATAATCATACTCGAAGCGAAATTATTTAATTGAGAATTTAAACCATTTGAACCTTAATATACGAAATTGAATAAAACATAGTGTCAAGAATTCAAGAATATTAAATGGAAATACGAAAAAATATGGAACAACTTAACAAAATTTATTATTGAATGTTTTTTCTTGAAAATTATAGTTGGCATCGTATGCACCGCTTAGCCACCATCCACATTGACCGATCTAGCCTCAAATGTTAAAGTTTTAAAGGAATGAGTAATGTAAAATCAGTAGGATACGTGCGTCCAAAATAATATAATAACTTTTTAAACATAAATTTACAACATTCCATATCATCATTTCATCAAGAGCAATCGGAGATCAATAGAATGCTCTTACACATTTCTGAGCAACATTTGAGAAAACCTGAAGGAGATCTCATAATTCATTTCAATTCGTTTAAACCTGCAGGTCAATTAGCATTTC
>CAIGRB010038378.1:124551-139003 GCA_903798255.1 Fraxinus quadrangulata
CCCTTTATTTTTTTTTTTTTTTTTTTTTTTTTTTTTATATTTTATTTTTTTTTTTTTTTGTTTTTTTTTTTTTTTTTTTTTTTTGTGTTTGACATTTTATTATTTTGTGTGTTTAGTGCATTCATGCTTTAAAATAAATACAAAAAAATGAAAAAATGATGGAAATTTTTACTACAACATGATATATAACATTCTTGAACTTGTGTGTTGTGATTATGCATGAGTTTAATCGATGACTTGTAACATAGTTTCCATTGCTGACTTAAGTTATTTATGGAGTACTTAGTATATGTGTTTTCATGTACCATCTGCACCGCACACACTATGATATTGTTAGTGGGACTCTACAACGTGTGTGAGATTTCGGATGGTAGTCACATGTTAGTAAGGTGACTTTAAATATGAATTGACCTTATTTATTAAACCTAAACTCAAGTTTATCCTCGGTAATAAAAAGTTCAATATCTTATGTTCTTTTTCGGAGTCTATTTGACTCAAGCAATTAAACCTGTGGATTTTCTCATAACCTAGTGTCTATGGTCAACTGACTTGACTTAACTGGTCTAAAGCTCGTTACATGAGTCATTTTAGTCGCTTAATGAAGACGAGTTTGCACTTAAGATATGAAAAATAATTCTGAGTTTAAAATATTAAAAGATGTAAAAATATAATATGCTCAAAGTCAAAAGGAGAAAAGAAAATATCAATACAAAAGGTCCTAATGTGCTTTAAATGGTTTGACTTTCATAAATAGAGGAATATACTTATTAGCAATGATGTTTAGCATGTCATTTCTTACAAAATTAAGGTTTCGGGTCTTGCTTAGAAAGGATTAGTGACAATTTACACACATGAGTCACTTATACAATTTACTACATGATAACTTGAATTGAATATGTGGGAATGTTTACTGTACATTGATTATATTTATGCATGCTAACGACTGCATTTTTTATGTTAATGTTAAAAAATATTTATCCCTTCATCATTTGTGACAAAGGGGGAGAGTATTTTCAAAGGGAGAATATACTTATTAGCAGTGATGTTTAGCATGTCATTTCTCACAAAATTAAGTTTTCGAGTGCTGCTTAGAAAGGATTAGTGACACTTTACACACATGTATCACTTATACAATTTACTACATGATAACTTGAATTGAATATGTGGGAAGGTTTACTGTACATTGATTATACTTGTGCATGCTAACGACTGTATTTTTTATGTTAATGTTAAAAAAAATTTTATCCCTTCGTCATTTGTGACAAAAAAGGGGAGAGTGTTTCCAAAGGGGGAATATAATTATTAACAGTGACTGATTTCTCACAAAATTAAGGTTTCGAGTCCTACTTAGAAAGGATTAGTGACATTTTACACACATGGGTCACTTATACAATTTATTACGTGATAACTTGAATTGAATATGTGGGAATGTTTACTGTACATGGATTATGCTTATGCATACTAACGACTGCATTTTTTATGTTAATGTTAAAAGTTTTTTTATCCCTTCATCATTTGTGCAAAAATGGGGAGAGTATTTCCAAATGGGGAGAGAAAGAGAGAATGCATTGATATTTACATTTTATGTTTAGGGGTCGTTGGGGAGAGACATGATACATTTTTGTATACTGCATAAAAATATGTTGAGAGTTGGCAGTAACGGGGAGAATTGACATTGCATTGCATTTCATATCATAATGCATAAGCTGTTTAAGTTTTGATGTTTTGTGATGTTAATGTTTCGATTGGTGTTTTGATCGACATTAATGTCACGTCTCAAACTAGCATGTCTATTTATGATTATGAATTTCAATTGTTACATTTCCTGTATACGTGCTTTTACACTTGGTATTTGAGGTTTTGATTTCATGAAACAGGTTTGACAAAGAATACAAGAAACAGTGTTTGGGTAGCTTGGGTAGTTTAGATTTTGTTTTTTGTTTTTTAGTTTTCCTTGACTTATTGTATAGTTTTGTCACATAATGCTAAAGGGGAAGTTTGTTCGGTTTTTAGTGTTGGCGATTCTGTAGATAAAATGACTAATTTGTAACATATTGTAAAATTCAAGGACTTATGGTACAATTTGCACAAGTTGGGTTATGAAGTCTAGGGTTCGAGCACAAAAAGAGGAGAAACACAGTGCCATATTTTCACTAGCCTATCACCTAGATACTCTTGAGCGTCAAAAACAGAATCGTGATCGCTCGCGTGTCGCTCGGCACTTGCTCGAGCGAGAGACCGTCGCTCGCTTGTTGCTAGCTCTTCGCTCGAGCGACAGGTTGATCCAAAAAACCCTAATTGCTGTTTTGAAGTAGTTTTTCCAGCCCATTCAACCTAATTACCCTCTCCTATAAATACCCAAGTCTATGCACGAATTGTTGGGTGATTGATTATTATTCTCTTGCTTCATATCATTCTTTAGAGATCCAACAACATATTCCTCCTTTGTGATTTATACTTGTTATTCTTGAGATTATTCAACCACACTTTGAGAAAACATTAAATTGAAAAATCCAAAACACATATTTCCTAAACATTCTTAGGAAAGTACTTTCTCAGTTAAACTTCAGAGGTTGCTGGAGGTTGAGAGAGGTTGGACTACAAGCACAGGAAAAGCACAAGAATTGGGAGTTCTTAGAATCCACTTGGAAGAGACAATTACAGAAGATCGAGAGCTGGTGGGTTCAGCTGATCTTGGAGGTTACATGAATTAGATCAAGAAATATAGTGAAGTTGGCTAGACAGTATCTTACTGTAAATCCGTATTGTCTATAGTGGAAGTAACTGACTTGGTCCCGGAGTTTTTACCCAGTTGGATTTCTCCGTCATCAATATTGGTGTTATTTCTTACTTTCTTATTACAAACTGCGGCAATTCAACCTAGGATAATTGGATTGTTTGTTTAACCATCTAGAAATAATTAAAAGTGACTTGTTACTTGTATAATTCCATACGTAATGTCAAACTTAGTTAGTAAACTACGAAATTTCACTCCCCGAGTTCAAATCTTGAAACTTACATTTAGAAAAACTTAGCTTGACACTTTAAATCTTGGGTCAGTTTACTAATAGATATTAAATTACAAGAAATATTGGGAACATGAAGAGCATTAGTCAAAGTAAGGAAAGGGGAAATAACAACAGATCCTTTTCCAACAATAGTTGTGAAGGATCCATCAACAATTTTAATTTTTTGATTTCTAGCACAAAGACTATAGGAGGAGAACATTTTTGAAGAACTTGTCACATGATCAGTTACTCCTGAATTGATGATCCTAGAACAATTAGAGTTAATGCAAAGGAAAGCTACAGATAAATAATCACCTTCTGAGCTAGAGAACAAATGGGTGGAGTCATGGAAGATTGTAAGAATTTTTGTAGATGCTCTATTTGTTCCTTAAGGAAAGGAAGTGACTCTGGAGAAATTGATTGTCCTTCAACCTGATAAGCCCAATTTTCATTTGCCGATCTCTTCTTCCAGTTTTGTAGTTTTCCATGAATATTCCAGCATGTCTCTCTTGTATGCCATGGCTTCTTGCAATGATCACACCATGGCTTTTCACCCTTCTTGTAGTTTCTTCGCTCAGCTTCATTCTCATAGCCCTTAACCACTACAGTCGAGACTTCTGATTGCTGACCGTTAAAGTTTGAATTATTGTTTAACATAACATGCCTTCTTCCTAACGCCTAACTTCCGAGAACACCTCTCTCAAATTTGGCAGAGGTTTATGTCCAAGAATTCTTCCTTTTAATTCATCAAGATCAGGATTCAATCCATTAAGAAATATAAGCACTCGATCATTCTCATCTCGTTTCTTCAGCCTAACACAATCCCATTCATCACCATAACACAAATCCAACTCTTGCCACCATGCCTGCATTTCATTATAATAATCTGTAACTTTTCGAGTGCCTTGTCTTGATTGACAGAGTTTTAATTTTAACTCAAAAATCTGTGATGAATTCTCCACATCCGAGTAGGTCTCTTTTACCCCCATCCCAGACGTCCTTCGCAATTGGATAAAAGAGGAATGTCTTTCCGATTGTCGGTTCCCTCGAGTTGACCAGCCAAGCGATAATCATTGAGTTCTCTGATCTCCATGCCTTCAGACCTGGGTCTCCATCTGCTGGTTTCTATACTTCACCAGTTAGATGACCCAATTTTCCTTTTCCATCGATAACGAGCTTGACAGACTGAGCCCACACCAGGTAGTTTCTCCCATTTAATTTTTGAACAGTGATATGCAGAGAATTTAAGTGCTCCGGCTGATTAAAGGACATTGCTGAATGTGTTTGGTTCTCCATTTGATTCTCCGGTTTGTCTGTTGTTTCCTCCGAAGATGAACTGGACCTAGTAGCTCCAGTCATGGTAGTTTTTACCATTTAGTTTTTCTGCTAAGAGCCTAGGCTCTGATACCATGTCAACTTTGAATAAAATTATTTATTTCATTTTTCATTAATGAGCAGTGACTGAACATAGTACATATTGGATAAGGAAAAAACAAAAAGCTGAAAAACTGATCCTATTCTACAGGAACAGAAAAATAGAAAAAACAATCTGATCCTAAAACATAAGTATAGAAGCTAGACTAACTCAAACTCCTATACATTAGGAATTTATTCAAACATAAAATACAAAATAATAAAAAATTTAATAACTCAACAGTCCATCACTTGACAAATTGCTTTACAAGTAAAAACATAAAAGGCATTGGAAATTGTTTCTACAAAATCATTCTGGGTTCTTATACTAATATCATCCTTTCCGTTATATTCATAGGACAACAATTACCAAAACTATTTTAGGAAAAAAAACTTACTTCTACACGTGGTTGCTGCAGCCAGCATACATCCTTGAACCACCATAAAAAATGCTTTACTTCTATCTTTTTTGCAAAATTCAAATTCTGTCCCTTTTTTTTTTTTTGATACCCAGGTATCTCAACTTACGCCGAATTATGTCCTGGACCACCCATCGTCGGCCCCTCAACAATGGGCGGAGGTAAATCGTGGTATATGCCCAAGTTGACTAGGGTCCGTGCACTCTTTATACTCTTGGCTCCAAGGAAGCCTTCCTCCATGAATATTATATCACCAATCCGCTTCACCCACAAATGAGTATTACATCACTCAGTTGCTCTATCCAGGATTCGAACTCCCCACCCTGGGGTTGAAAGCTCAGCAATGCCCATCCTTTGCCAACTTGGATGTGTCCCGGGGGGCAAATTCTGTCCCTTTTCTTTATTGTTAGGCAGCTTGATATAACATTCAGAACAATAATGACCAAAATGGTAGCACCAGTAGAACTCTACCTTGAATTTGTCGAAGTGCTAATCATATCCTCTGCCTTTGCCTTGAAATTTATCATCAACTTTGAAATTTTGATACAGCCTACTACCATCTCTATTGCCTCAACCTCTTCTATCTCTACCTCCTTCCCCTCCTCCAGAATTTAAGAATTGAGTAGAGGTACAAGCCTTTAGAGCTTTCTCATTTGAACTTTCATGGACTAGTAAAGAACTCTACAATTCATCAAAGGAGAGTGTTGTAGACATTAAAAAAAAAAAAACCAAATAATGGGTTTGTTCAATTTAAATAACTAGCTCAATTAAGTTTACTAAATTAAAACCTACTAAGGCCCATAAAATTTTAAAGGCCCGCTCCACTCTTTCAAAAATCCACAATTATTCAATTATAATCATTTTAATTGAATTAATTGAGTGGTTACCAAAATTGATCACGAATTTCCCCTATAAAAAACACCAAAGGTCCACTAAAGAAAAAAAGCAAGTAAAAGTGCAGAAGAAAATCACGAAGTGTTGAAGAAATTCAAAGTCGAAGGAAGAAAAGAAATCATCTCAACTTCAAGTCCGGCGAACACGAAGATGATCAAAATCTTTGCAAATAAAGCAAACTCAAGAAGATCAATGTCTTCTTCGAATTAAATTAAGATCAAGTCCAAGTTTCGAAGTGCAAATCCAAGCTCCGAAATTCAAGTGTCGAACAAGTCAAGTTCTCGACAAATCAAATTCTAAACAAATCTCGAAACTTAGGATTCAAGCCACGTGACTCATTGTCTTCAAACATTCAGATAATTAATCAGAGGATTTTACAATTTTGTAATTACAAGAAAATTCATATTTACTTGTATTTCTCAAAAATATAATTTGTAACGATTTCTGTATTTTAATACACGAAATCCGTCGTACAAATTTATTGGCACGCCCGGTGGGACCTTCTTGTCCTCTCATCTTTTGATCTCAGAATCTTCAACTTTCAACCACTACATCAACAATGGTAAGCGAACAGGCAAAGTAAACCATGACTCATCTTGAAGAGACACTTGCTGAACTGTTCCATGCAACTAGAGTCCAAACGAAAATTGGGAAAACTCAACTGGTCCAACCACTAAAAAAGTTCTCCAACAAAGGCAGAATGAAAATCTCTTTCACAGAGCCAAACTCTCGTTCTGTAACTACCCGACCTTGCGTCGGAATCGTTATCATATCATACGTACTGTCCGATTTGGAAGGGCCTAGACCCATATTACCCATCACGACTTTTTGACACGTTCTCCGGGATTCAAACCCAAGACCTCCATCATATGAGAGACTTAAGTTGAATCATGGTACCAATTGGGCAACCAATTGTGACGATCTGAATCCTTAACGATTCGAATGTCACTAAATCATAAACTAAAGCAAATTTAAAGGATATTCAACACAATTATATAAATTATTTGAGCACTTACTAAAATTAAATGATGTAATGAGTTGAATACATTATTTGAAATGGGAAATATCTTAAAATTATTTAAAATTAAATGAAATAATAATAGTTTGTCAACTTAAGAGTTCTATTATTAAATTTTTTGCCACCATAAGCCATCTCCATGTCGACCTCCTCGAATCATCAATTATCTGAAAGTAGAAACATAATAGAGTTATAATAATTCTCAGTAAGCGTAAGTAGATAATGAATTCATATATGTATTTCTACGAAAAATTCATAGTTTGCATAGGGAGACACATAAATTAGATCGAACTTAGGTGGTGCTAAATTCTAGTGCGTAACGCTACTAAACTCCGGTCCAATCTTAATAGAACATATGTAACATGGACTAAAACATAACATAGCCGTAAAAGTATTTCATACATAAACATTAGCCGCCATAAAAATAAAGCGCATTTTACTTCTTCACTGGACAATTCAAAATGATAAAAGGAGTTATTGTTGGGAAGAGATCCTTGAGCCGCGTGTGGGGATTGATTAATCACGTGCGATTGTATAATTGTATGAACATAAAAATGAAGAGAGAAGGAGAAGTGCAGAGACAAAGTTATAGAGATAGATAGGGAGAGTGTGTAAATTATTGTTGAAGGTAGTTTAGTGTTAGGTTTGTCTCCTATTTATAGGATAAATTCTTGAACATGTGTAGAAAAAGTGAAAGGAAATGACTAGAAGTTAGAGATGGTAAATGCATAAATGGTGTATTGTCATTAAAATGATCAAATTAATACATTTAATCATGTGGTCAAACCAATTAAATTAGCTTAAAACTTGGTGTAACTAATGCATGTGATCAAATAAATTTACTTAATTTGCATGGTCAATTCAATTACATTAGCTTGAAATGTGGTGTAAATAATGCATGTGGTCAATTAATCATCCTTAATCAAAACTAATTAGCATACTTACATATGTTTTAAGTATGATTTAATCAAACTTTCAAAATAACTTTCCACTTAGTTCCTTAAACTATTGGTCAAAAACCAATAAGGTCATTATATTAGGTCAATTACCAACAAAGTCATTACACTTTAGTAATAACGCCCTTAAGTCCTAAATTTAATTCTAACAAGTAGTAGTAAAAATTTGGGATGTTACAATCTGTCTCCCTTAAAATAAATTTTGTCCTCGAAATTTACCTTGGAATTCATCGAAAAGTTGTGGGTACTTGGCCTGCATTTCCACCTCTGGCTCCCACGTGACCTCTTCAACCGAGTGATTAAGCCACTGTACTTTCACTTGCAGGATCACTTTGTTCCGGAGGGCTTGAAATTTCTGATTAACAATTCTTATTGGTACTTATTCATAGCTTAAACCTCGCTGTAATTCAATAGACTGATGGTTGACCACATGACTCGGATCAGGGACGTACTTCCTAAGCATTGACACATGGAAAATGTCATGTACAGCTGAAAGTTTTGGAGGTAATGCTAACTGATGCATGACGTTCCCGAAATATTGCAAGATCTCAAATGGGCCAATAAACCTTGGTCGCAACTTACCCTTCTTGCCAAAACGTAACACTCATTTCATTGGTGCCACTTTGAGGAATACCTTGTTACCAACTGAAAATTCCACACCCTTTCTCTTTCTATCTGCATAACTCTTTTGTTTATCATGGGCAATTTTCATGTTAGCGCGAATTTTCTCAATTGCATGAACAGTTTGTTCAATAATCTCTGTCCCCAAAATCTTTCGCTCACCGACTTCATCCCAATGAACTGGTGATCTACACTTTCTCCCATACAATGCTTCGTATGGTGCCATGTCAATTGAAGTGTGGTAACTATTGTTGTATGAGAACTCAACTAATGGTAAATACTTCTCCCATTGTTCTCTAAACTGGAGTATACATGTTCGAAGCATGCCCTCCAATGTTTGAATTGTCCGCTCAGACTGCCCATATGTCTCAGGATGGAATGTCGTACTAAACTTTAGTTTAGTTCCCTAGCTTGGTGTAGACTTTTCCAAAAATTTGATGTGAACCTTGGATCTCTATCTAATACAATAGAAATAGGTATACCATGTAACCTTACTATCTTATTCACATATAACTGCGAGAACTGGTCCATAGTAAACGTCATCCGAACCGGCAAGAAATGTGCCGATTTGGTGAGTCGATCCACTATGACTCAAATAGCATCGTTACCTCTAGCTGACCTTGGAAAGCTAATCACGAAGTCCATTGTTACATGCTCTCACTTCCACTCTGGGACTTCCAATGGTTCAAGTAACCTTGATGGTTGCTGGTGTTTGGCCTTCACTTGTTGACAAACCAAACATTTCTTCACATATTCATCTATATCCCCCTTCATGCCTTCCTACCAAAATACTGTCTTCAAATCTTTATACATCTTTGTGCCTCCCAGGTGTACTAAATAAAGATAGGAGTGAGCTTTCTCTAAAATCTCTCTTTTCAATTCCTCAAAATTCGGCACACACATCCATCCTTGATAATATAATGCTTTATCTTCAGCTATGGTGAAGTCCTTCCACTTTTTTAAGTTAATCTCAAACTTGATATACTCAAAAGACTGATCACCCTTTTGATGTCTTTTAATTCTATCACGGAGTGTGGGTCGGATAGAGAGAGTTGCTACTCAAGCGACCATACTTGGTTAAGTGGTGACAACCTCGAGATTCAATCTCTCAAATTCTCTCCATTGTGGTTCCTGCGTAGTCAACATAGCTAATTAACTTGTCGTTTTCTGACTTAAGGCATCAACTACCATATCTACCTTGCCTGGGTGATAATGAATTTTACAATTGACCTTACTCCCAGCTCGACACCTATCTCCAAGGCCCCATATAGAATGGCACCCAAAGAATTACAAGAAATGAAGGTACAGCTGGAGGAACTATTGGAAAGAGGTTTCATCCAGCCCAGTGTATCGCCATGAGGAGCACCTGTGCTATTTGTTAAGAAGAAGGATTGATCGATAAGGATGTGAATCGATTACAGAGAATTGAATAGAATCACTATCAAGAATAAGTATCATCTTTCTAGGATTGAAGATATGTTTGATTAGCTCAACTGTGTAGTTGTGTTTTCCAAGATTAACTTAAGGTCTGGTTATCATCAGTTGAGAATCAAATCCATTGATATCTCTAAGACTGCTTTTAAAACTCGGTCCGAACACTACGAATTCTTAGTTATGCCATTTGAGCTAACTAATGCTCCTAGAGTCTTTATGGATTTAATGAACCGTATTTTTCACAAGTATCTGGATTAGTTTGTTATCGTGTTCATCGATGATATCCTGATCTACTCAATAAATAATGAGGAGCATTAGGAGCATTTAAGGATTGTGTTGGATGTTTTGAAGAAAGAGAAACACTATGTCAAGTTCAAAAAATGTGAGTTTTGGCCGGAGCGAGTAGTATTCTTTGGACATATTGTCACGGTTTGAGGGATAGAGGTAGATCCTAGTAAAGTAGAGGCAATGTTAAATTGGTCAAGGCCAACCAATATAGGAGAAATTCGTAGTTTCTTAGGCTTAGCAGGATACTATCGGAGGTTCATTGAAGGATTCTCCAAAATATGAGGACCGTTGACACAGTTAACATGCAAGGGTGTAAAGTTTGACGGGACAAAGAGGTGTGAACGGAGCTTTGAGGAATTAAAATAAAAGTTAGTGAATGCCCCAATTGATAGCTGTGATCAACTTGAATGAAAATTCCTAACATGTTTCTACGACACCAGGCGAACTATCAGCCTTTCAGAACTTGCTCGAATGAAGCAAAGCAAGGAAGAGCCTGTTGTAGAGTACATCAAATGCTGGAGGAACCTCATGCTCAATTGAAAAGAATGAATAATCAAAGCATCTTCCATTGACATGTGTGTACAAGGCATGCATTGGGTCTTCAATCTCCAAGTAAATATGCCTCACCCATTTGAAGAGTTGACGATAAGTGCTCATGACCTAGAGCTCCAAATTGTAAGGCATGGAAGTTACTTACCAAATGATTCACGTGACAAGAAAGATCCCAAGAAAGAAATAAAGAAGGATGTCAAGGCAGGTAAGTTCAAATAGGTAATGACAATTTCTACTATTCCTACAAAGATAGTCTTCCAAAGGTCGAGATCAAACCCAAAACCAAAACTAGAGTTCAGACCTACCAAGGGACTAGTCCAAAGTAGAGGTCATGTGACTTTGAAAGAACTTGAAGGGAATGAGTACCCATTCTCAGATTCTGAAGTTCTTGAAATCCTGGACCAGCTCCTCGAACAGAGTATAATCGAACTTCTGGTGCCAAAGAGACCTGAGAAAGTTGGTAAGATTGATCATCCTAAATATTATAAATTTCATAGAATCATCAGTCACTCGGAGGAAAAATATTTTGTACTAAAAGATCTTATCGCTTGGATAAAGAAAATAAGATCGAACTTGAAACTGGAAAAAACCCAACGGTCGCCTGTTCAATGGTTTCGTTTGGATCGTTTGATCCAATCCCCGTTGCAGAGAAGGAACATATATTTTCTTATACATACAATGCCAGTAAATCCTCAGTTGAAGAGTTTAGACCGCCACTTCTAGAAGGAGCCATCCCAGTGAAGTTTGAAGTAGATGGAAAAATTACCATCAATTATGTCTATCCAGGGATGGAGGGACCGCGTGCACCCAATCGTCCAACCTTTTACAAAATTATGACAGATGATTTGGATGTTTGGGATTCTGAATTGGAGTCCGAAGATGAAATCGGTGACAGTTGGTCTACCTTTATAAGTAAGAAGGAGAAATACCAAATGTCAAACAAAACAGATAAAATATCGCCTTCTACACCTCTTGCAAGACTAAAATTGAGGGCATTAGGTATGAAAGTTCAACCCAATAAAAAAGTAACAGTAGAAGAAAATCAAGAATGATGGACCCTTGTGAAAAAATGTCATCGAAAGATTTCACAATTTCTAAGTCCTAGTGTTTGTAACGAGAAACAAAAACCAAGAAACCGAAAAAGAAGGTCTAAATCCAAGTCAAAAGTGCCTACTAAATTAATTGAAGTAGAAGCTGCTTCACGCATTCCTCCTAGACTACCAACCCTGGGTGATTATTTTTCTAAGGATTTATTCGACAATGGATGTTTTACCTCCAATGTTATCAATGTGGAGGAGAAAGATGAAGCAAAGAACGTGTCGAGAGAGAGTTTAAAACAGAAGAGAACTATCTCATGACTCAATAATATTCCCTCCAACACAAGTTTAGCAGAGTCTCTTAGTCTCCCTTTCGATGATCGAATGGCCTTAGTCACGACATTGATTGATCCAAAAGGATACGAAGACAAAGCTTTAAAACAAGTTGGCTCCACAACCTGACAAGACTGTATGGCCACCATTATATTTGATGATGAAGATTTACAACTGGGTTCTCATTTACATAATAGACAACTGTATATTAGTGGTTATATTTGAGAATGCCAGATAAATCGCATAATAATCAATTGTGGATCTGTTGTAAACATCATGCCAGTCAAAAGGATGAAGAAAATTGGAATTAATGCTGGTGAACTGTCTGGGAACAAGATCATGATTCAGGGATTCAACCAGAAAGGTCAACGAGTCATTGGCATGACTAATTTGAAGTTACAAATTGAGGAATTAATTTCCTCAGCGCTCTTCCATGTCATTGATGCCAAAACATCATACGAATTACTCATGGGACGTGTTTGGCTACATGAAACTGGATTTGTACCTTCGACTTGGCACCAATGCTTCAAATACAGTCAAGATAGAGAAGTCAAATGTGTCGTAGCTGAGTCTAAATCATTTGAAAAATTTTACATGGAAGATAAAGAGTGTAATTCTGCAAGGTTGACCATAGCTGGATTCAAAATTAAAGGAGATGCAGACGATGATGATACATCTGGTGTTGTTCAACCACAATAACTTATCAAAGGTAAATAAAGACTTACATTTGAAGGGTTATCTAAAGGTAAAAAACTTCAAATAGAATCGACCGATATTGAGGTATTGAGAAAGGAGTTAACTCTTCCAATATCTAGTATTCCAAAATTGTTTCTGCCCCCATCAACTCATGCCATTCCCGGGAGACCGTAAATCAACATTGGAAGCTTCGACATCTATTCCAGACATGTCAAAGCTCAGTATTTCTAGCTCATCCAAACAAGACAGGCTAGTACTAGAAAAATTGATGAACCAAAATGACTTTTAAGGGGTGTTATAATCCTCAAGTTAAAAATTTGCTTGAGAATGCCGGATTTGGGAAAGAGAGCCTCACAAATTAGGTGATCTTGATGTTATCCTTTTGGGTGGGCATATCCTTTCTAATTTTGACGGAATCCTTATACCGCAACCCAAGTATAGTTTGGGATATGATCCAAATCCACCAAGAAAGATTAAATTCAAAAAGGTTTTCTTGAATCCAATCATGATTCAAATATATGAAGTTACATGAGAGAAATCTAAACAGTCGAGACCATTAGTATTCGATCGGATTGAAAATGAGAATGTCAGAGTTTCAGTATTTCAAAGGTTGAAAGGAAAACCCTTCCCAATGGTTGACGTAAAAGGTAAAACTTTCAACTTGGTAATAACACACAAGCTCTCCGGAAGTCATCTCGAAGACAATCTACATTTTCTCAACTTGGAATTAAAACTTCTAATCAAAAAGTTTACCTTCTCTAAGGAATAATAAGGATGATGAAGAAGAAGTCTCTGTTAATCATATACCTTTTGAAGATGCTCCCAACTCAAAACCTGAGTTTGAAAACTCCGTTACAACGGATGAACCTGAACCGACCCCACCTACGTTTGAAGAAGGGAGATAATCTACTGTGGATGACTTAAAGCAATTAAACTTGGAGACTGAAGAAGACCCAAGACCAGTGTCTGTAAGTATTTTCCTTGGTCAAAAAGAGGAATCATAGTACATCCATTTGCTTCAAAAATACAAAGATGTATTTGTGCGGTCTTACGAAGAAATGTCGGGGTTAGATAAGAGGGTTGCAGTTACCTTGCAGTATTACATGGAGTTTGACCGATCAAGCAGCCTCAAAGAAGATTTTGACCATAATTGATTCCTCAAATTGAAATGGAAGTCAACAAACTTATTGAAGCCAGATTCATACATGAAGTTAAGTACCTAACTTGGATCGCGAATATTGTCCTTGTCAAAAGAATGGACAATTACAAGTCTGTGTTGACTTTCGTGATCTGAATCAAGCATGTCTGAAAGATGATTTTTCGCTCTCGATAATATAGTTAAGGATGGATGCAACTTATTAGGTACAAAATCTTATCTTTGATAGATGGATTTTCTGGATACAACCAAATACGCATGAATCCGAAAGATAAAAAAATTACAGCATTCCGTACCCCTAAGGAAATAAATTGTTATAAAGTTATGCCGTTTGGATTAAAAAATTCGGGGACAACCTACCAACGGGCAATGTAAAAGATCTTCGATGCTGCATAAAAATGTAGGATGTTATGTAGATGATCTTATCGTAAAAACAAAGAAACGTGATGATCATCTACAAGATCTACGGGATGTTTTCGAAAGACTTCGACGACATCAATTAAAGATGAATCCGTCAAAATGTGCATTTGGTGTCACATCTGGGAAATTTCTTGGCTTCATCGTTCGGTATAGAGATATTGAAATAGATCAATCAAAAATTGACGTCATAATCAACATGCCAAAACC
>CAIGRB010038393.1:0-17010 GCA_903798255.1 Fraxinus quadrangulata
TGATATATATGGTGCAGTCATTGATTTTTTTGAGGGTGGTCACTTGTCGAGAGAATTTGCTGCTACGTCTATTGTTTTGCTTCCGAAGATAGAAAATGCTTGTAGATGAATGGATTACCGATCTATCAGCATGTGTATGGTGTTCAATAAGCTTATCACAAAGCTGTTGAACAATAGATTGAGATCATTTCTGCTTTGTATTATTTTTCCCCAGGAGAGTGGATTTGTCCCGGTCGACTTATTGGGGACAATTTTTTGTTGACCCAGGAGCTTCTACACACGTTAGATAATAAAATGCGCGGATGGAACGTTATGCTGAACCTTGACATGACTAAAGCATATGATCGTATGGACTGGGGATTCATTTATTCTATACTGGAGGCATTTGGTTTTGACTAGTTGTGGATTGATCGGATAAGATGTTGTATATCGAAGTGTCGATTCTCAGTGCTGCTGAATGGGCGGCCATGTGGTTTCTTTTCTTCATCGCGGGGACTCAGACAGGGAGATTGTATCTCTCCATCGCGGGGACTCAGACATATCCTAGTATGCAGTATCGACATTGAGGTAGTACTCTTGTCTCTCATCTTGCTTTTGCTGATGATATGATTATATTTACCAATAGATAGAAAAGGTCTATCAAAAGGGTCATCGATTGTTTGAAATACTACGAGGGGGTCTCTGGCCAATTGGTGAATAGAGACAAGAGTGGTCTAATATTGCCTAGGCGGTTATTTGATATTCAAATACGGAGGTTAGTAATTGTGATTGAATTTTCACATCAGAGGCAATCGTTCATATATCTGGGAGTCCTTTTGTTTAAAAGGGTTAAGAGGAGCTTTCTATATGATGATCTCATTTTGAAAGTCAGGAATATGATTTCTGGTTGGGCTTCACGCCTTCGTTCTCCTGGTGGTAGGATTATTCTACCGAGGTCTGTTCTTTTCTCTATACCACTGTATCTTTTTCAGATTATGCGACCTCCTAAGGTCATTCTAAAAAATTTGGAGAGTATATTTGCGCGATTCCTATGGGATTCTAAGGATCATGCGCGTCGTCTACATTGGCGGAGTTGGAAGGCGATTTGTTTTTCTGCTGACGAGGGAGTTCTGGACTTTAGACGATTACTGGATACGGTGGACACATTTTCATTGAAGCTATGGTGACTTTTCAGGTCTCGGAATTCTCTTTGGGCTCAGTTTTTACTAGGAAAATATTGTAGAAGGACACATTCGTCGCTTGTTGTAGTTCCTCACTCAGCCTCTCCTATTTGGAAGAGACTGAAGAGATTTGGACCATGCACCGGGACACACCTTGCATGGCTTCTTGGGATAGGGCAGATCTTATTTTGGCATGATTGTTGGATGGGTGAATTTACATTGGCATCCATCTTTCCACACAGACAGCACACATCTACGATGGTGCAGGACTTTTTTGAGGAGAATGGATGAGATTTTGGGCGATTACTACAGGCTCTTCCATCAGCTATGGTAAAGCAAATTGCATCCATTCCACTATGTCTTGATGTCTTGGATCACATTTTCTGGAGGGCCACATCAGATGGTAGATTTACTACTAAATCAGCATGGCAGCTGATCCGCCCTAGTAGGCCAGTGCTAGATTCATTTCGCCTACTGTGAAGCACTATCATACCTCCTATCTTCTCGTTCTTCTGTTGGAGATTATGGAATGACTTAATACTAGTTGATGTCATTATCCATAGGAGGATCGACAGTCAGTTGGCTTCTCGATGTTAGTGTTGTTTAGAGATTGAGACCATCACTCATATTTTTACTGGTAGTAGTATTTCAGATCATGTTTGGCAACATTTTAGGACTTCATTTTAGATTACCATGAGTGTTGGATAGAGTGTCAGACAGAGATTCCTGAGATAGAGATATTCTGGACAGTTTGTAAGGATCGGGCACATTCGCATCATTATTCTTCTATTGATTTTCTGGTTTCTTTTGACCGAAAGGAATAATGCAAAGTACAGGAACATACCTATAAGTTCGAGACGTATTATCTGGAAAGTTTACCATATGGTATCCTTTCTCCATATTGGTGGACTATTCCGACCATTACATTGGCGTAATGACACGTAGTTTGCTATACTTTTTGGTATTTCTTTGACTCTTCCACCATCTCCTCCCCCTATCATAGTTTGGTGGCGCACTCCATCAGTTGGATCTATTAAGATTAACACTTATCGTTGCGTCAAGGATGCGCTTGTGAGTGGGGGAAGCATCATCAGGGATTATGCTGGAAATTGTATCAGAGCTTTCTCAGCTTCATATGGACAGTGTTTGATATTAGAGGTGGAACTCAGGGCTATTCGTGATGGGATACTACTGGTTAGAGATCTTAGTTTGTCAAATATTTGGGTTGAGGCAGACTCGACTATTACCATTCACTACATCATCAGAGGTGGCGGGCCGTAGGATATCTAGGGCATACTCCGACAGATTGCAGATTTCATTTCATTTGACAGAGATAGGATTTCCCACATCTTCAGAGAGAGGAATCAAGTTGCAGATGCACTTGCTTTTATGGGTTAGCATTATCGCAGATACCAGGTTTATGGACCAGCTGACTTACCACGACACATCAAGGCGCTCGTTCAGATTGACGATATGATTTGCCTAGCATGAGAGTTTGATTTTCTGTATTTGCTTTTGCTTTTATTCTTGCTCATATTAGTTCTTCTTGTAGGGAAGTAGTACTTCCTTATTTATTGATTTACTTTACTTTGGTTGTAAGGGAAGTAGTACTGCCTTTCTTTTGCTTTTTCTTTACTTTGCTTTTGTTGTAAGGGAAGTAGTACTTCCTCTTTTATTTCTTTGCTTTATTCTACTTGTAACCACTGTATTCCTCCGCCACAAGTAATGATAACTAATAAAATCTTGGAGGTACCGCCCTCTTTCCACAAAAAAAAAAGTTTTTTTTAAATGATAAGTTGAGGATTGATTAATGCAATGCAACTTCTGAAAGTTCAGTAAGTATTTGGATGTAATTTGAAGTCCAATGAAAGAAGTGTGACATTGATAAAAGTTCAATTAGTAACCAAACAATTAATTCAATTTATTTGAGTAAAGAATTTGTGGGATATTATTTTTTTGGAAAACAATTCCGAAAAATTAAATTGAGGAGAGGACAATAGTGGACCAATCAAAACCAAATTTAGGTTCAATATCACCATTTCTCTTGGAAGAAAATAAAAATCAAAATTGGCAGGAATTCAAGGTAGTTTCTGTTTGACAAATATCAAAATATTCAAAGGAAATGGAGAAGAAAACAAAAGATGAAGTAGAATCAAGAACACCAACTTTGGGAAAAAATGCTTAAACAAGAGATTGTTGTCCTTAAATGATATTTGCCCCTTCTAGGATTTAATTGGTGCTTAAACAGACTTTGGCAAATGGTTGTAGGATTGATCAAGTCTTGAAGAAGTAGACTCTAAGTACTAATGTTTTACTTCCAAAACTTGTATAATACAAAAGGGGTTTTGAATATGTAAGAGAATTGTGATAATCTCTTTAAAATAAGGGATGATTTGTCGTAACTTTTTTCAATTGTGTTTAGAAATGGAAAACTATCTCCTATATATAGTATTCCATCAATATACTACGAAAATGTTCCAATTATTCATGAAAAATTGAGATTTTTCATGAACAGCAGCCAAAAATAAACCACAAACTCAAATCTCAATGGTCAAAAAATTGAATTGGGCATCCTCTAGTACAAAATGTTTTCCTCAGGTTCCTGAAAGCGATTCGCCCAAACCAATTTTTCATTTTTTCTTCCAATTGTTTTCTCACTTGCTTGGTACACTCATACCGATGTTTGATCATTCGAAATCACTTGTTATTATATTAGTGAACAAAATTACAACAACCCCCACTTCTTCAACTATATAATAATCATATATTCAAATCAGTAACACTCATACATAAGGATTAGATATCTTTCGATTTGAATAACAAAGTATTATCAAAATTTTAGGTAGCAAGATAGTGTTGAACCAGTTATTCTTTGTGATAATACCTATAAATACACACACAAGTTTCATGTGTTCACAAGTTCCTCAAACTCGTTTAACGCTAATATGATCTTGCGCTCATCCTATTCGTTGAACTTTTAAGAGAGAAACTCTAACTCTCTATTGAGGTAGTACTATTTTGAAGTTCATTTAAGAGAAACTCTTCCAGTATCTTTGTTACTTTTAGAAATGATTGTACTTAGTACAAAACTTCATTAAGGGCTTAAATTTCAACCCTATTTAAGTAATAACCAACATTATAATTAGGACAAAGTTCTTGCGAAAATTATAATACTGAAACTATCCACTTATCGAATGATTTATTGTTATCCTTTTAACCCGTAGCTTACCGTTTTAATAATGATAGTATGGTTGTTATTATTGAGGGATCTTTTAGTTTAAGAGTTTCAACTTCATCCTCTTGAAGTAGATATTACTAAATCTCTATTAAGAGATTTAGTAAAACGATCCGCTAGATTCTCATTTAACCTAACGTAATTTAGAAAAATTATTTCAATCTTGATTAATTCCTTGTGTAATCACATGTCTTAGTCTCACACGTCTAGACTTCCAATTGTATTCCTCATTGTATGCTTTTGCTAATGTGACTTGACTATTACACAAAATAGATATCGAAGATATATTTTTCGATTCTAAATGTATCTCATAGGATGTCTTTAAGCCCCTCAGCTTCTTTCCTTGTGTTGGCTAATGCTATGAATTCTGATTCCATGGTTTAATGTGTTATGCGTGTTTGTTTGTTAGATTTTCAAGAAGCTGCACTCTCTCCAAAATTACAAACTCAATTTGAAGTAGATTTACTTTCACCAGTGATAGATATCTAATTATCATCAATAAATCCTTCTTATATAGATAGAAATTTGAAATATTGTTGACCTAAGGTTTTTTTTTTGCTTCAGATAACCAAAAACTCTCCTAATGGTCTTCCAATGTTCCTTTCTCGGGTTACTATTAATAGCAAATTCTATATTAGGTCTTGCATTAAATTGTATGCATAAGACTTTTCTATAGCACTTGCATGCTTCAATTGAGCAATAGATCTTCCATCATTCTTTATAAATTTAGAATTTGGATCAAGAGGGGTACTAAACTCTTTTATGTTGAAATATTTGAACTCATTAATCACATTCTCCATATAATGTGATCGACTCAAATAAAAATCCCTCACTAGTTTTTGTAACTTTGATGCCCAAAATGGTATCCACTTTAGATTATTCATCTTGAATGTGAAAAAGAGAAACGTCTTCCTTTCTTTTATTTCATCCACGTGATTACTTAAAATCAACATGTCATCGACATATAAACAAATAAATACTACACAATTATCACATAATTTGGAATACAAGCAATTATCTACATTATTATGCACGAAGCCAAATGAAATAATCCCTAAATCAAATTCTTATACTATTTCTTAGGTACCTATTTTAAAGAATTTAATAATTTTAATGAAAAATAGAAACGTCTTCCTTTCTTTTATTTCATTTTTGGGTAGAACAAATCCTTCAAGGTTGTTCTATGTAAACCTTCTCATTGAGATCCCCATTAAAAAATACGGTCTTGATATCTATTTGATGAACGTGCAAATCATATATGGATGCTAATACAAATAATATCCGAATTCATGTTATTCTAGCTACCGGTGCAAATGTATCAAAATAATCTATTCCTTTATTTTGTTGATAACCTTTAACTACTAATATAACTTTAAATGTATTAAGAGAATCATCAATATTTTTTTCTCCTAAACACCAATTTACAACTAATAGGTTTAGAACTATATGGTAAATCGACAAGTTCCCCTGTTTTGTTTGATATAATTAAATCTATTTCATTTTTAATTACATTTTTCAAAAGATACTATCACGAGACGTCATAATTTCTCCATAGGTTTTAGGGTTGGTTTCCACTTGTAGAACACAAGGTATTGTTCTAACAATATTTCTCTTATTTCCCTCTACCAAGTAAAGTGAAATAAATTGAGAATCAATTTCGTCCAGTCCTAATGTATTTTCTATCCTAGTTCTTTTGCTTCTTCAAGGCTCACTAGATTCATCAATATCTATAGAAGATAGTTCATATTGTGTTCCACTAGAGCTAAAAATATTTTAAAGACTTTTCCTTAATTCGTTATCCGAAAATAGCGAATTCTCGAAAAACTCTACTTTATTAGATTCAATTATCACATTGGTCTTCAAGTTTAGTATTCTATATGATTTGTTATTACTAGCATATCTTGCAAATGCACATTTGATGCATCTAGAACCCAACTTGGTCTTTTTAGGGTCTGTGCTCTTACAATATGCAAGATACTCACACACTTTGAAATACCTAATGTTTGGCTTTCTTCCTTTTCACAATTCATAAGGAGAAACCTTTGTAAATTTTGAAAGAATCCTATTTAATATTCTACATGCACTTTATAAAGTTTCATCCCACAAGTTAAATGACAACTTAGCATGAGTTAACACATTTATCATTTCAACTAATGCTTTATTTTTTTCCAGTCAAACCATTTTGTTTGTGTGTTCTAGGTATAGAATATTGATGTACTATGTGTTGTTGTTCACAAAATGAGTTAAAATCACTAGAAAAATATTTAATTCCTCTACCACTTCTTAGAGTTTATATTTTCTTATTTAAGTGATATTTTAACTTCTTTCCTATAAGTTTTAAACGTATCAAATGCTTCATGTTTATATTTCATTAAGTAAACATAAGTATATATAGAGTGATCAGATATGAAGGTAATAAAATACCTATTTCCTCCTCTAGTTAACATAACGCTTAGTTTACATATGTTCGAATGAGAAGTCCTATTCATATTTTGATAAGACTTTTTAACCATTTGAGATTCTACACATATTTTACATTTATAGGCATTATTCACATCATATGAAATCATACCCCGATTTCACATTCTTTTCATGGTATTAGCACCTATGTGACCAAGTCGAAAATGCCATAATGTAAAAAGAATCAACCAAATAAGCAAAATCAACTTTATTATTATTAATATTGTCAATGGTGCACAATTTGACAATTCATTTACTAGAATAGTGTTTTCCAATAAATTTTTAATTTCGGGATAATACAAATTATTTGGATCCATAAACATATTTTATGCCCAATTTTCTCAAGAGATCTCTACTAACTAAGTTCCTATTCATATTAGGAAAATGTAGGATATTGGTTAGAGTAACAATTTTTGAAGAAGTAAAGATGATATCAACATTTTCTTTTCCAACCATTTTGGAGCGCCCTTCATTATCCATTTGTATCTCTTGTTCTCCATTTAATTCATAATAAGCCTTGAAGAGTAACTTATCATATAATACATGCATAGTTGCACATGTATTATACTGCCAACTGAGAACTTTTCATTGATAACATTTAGTTCCCTCACTGTAGCCACAATGATATCTTCATCAATGTAGTTCACTTTGCCCTCTTTCTTGTTTTGTTTCGATGACAGCATTCTTTTGTAAAATGTCTAGGTTTCCCACACACAAGACAATCTCCATTTGGCTTCTTCTTAGACTTTTTGTAGTGTTTGTTAGAAGTTTTCCTCTTGTTGTATTTACTGAAAGGGTTGATCTTTTCCACGGTATTGGCCTTTAAAGTGTTTTCATAAGAGTTTCACTCTTATATCATGCCCTCGATTCTTCCACAATTCGAAGATGTTTCTGAATTTGTTTCAAAGAATAATCTTTGGAACTATGAAAAATCTTCTTTCAATATCCTTTTCAAGGTCCCAAGAGTTTAGCAATGATTGCTCCAACTTGAAAAGATTTTGGTAGTTCAATCTTGACCGCCTTTAATTCGTTGACAACCACTTGCAATTTATACACTTAGAGAATAAGGGAAATATCTTTGAGAGACTTAAAATCGAAATCCCACGATATCAGGAATTTCTTTGTACCTTCTTATTCGACTTTGTATTTGTTCTCCAAAACATGCCATATTTCTTTCGTCGAGGATGTGTTGGTGCAAAGGTCATACAAACGATTGGATGGTTCGTTGTGTTTATGACCGTGACAAATGAATTCATCCTCTTGACCTTTTTGCCTTTTCGTTCCTACGGCTTCGATATCTTCATCCATTGGTTTTGAGAGTGGTATCAAATCAGGATCAAGTATATAAAAGATCTTCAATGTTGCGAGAGGGAATTTCATCTTATCTTGCCACCGAGTGAAGTTCGTTCTATCGTATCAATCCATACGAACAAGATCTTGATTAATAAGTTTGATTGATGCTATGGTAGTCTCATTCTTCATAGAAATATCGTTTAAGATTGTTTGATGAATATCAAAATACTCAAAGGAACTGGAGAAGAGAACGAATGATGAAGTAGAATCAAGAACACCAACTTCGGTAAAAAAGGCTCAAATACGAGATCGTTGTTCTCAAATGATATTTATTACTTCTAGGATTTAATTGGTACTTAAAGGGACTCATGGTAAATTGTTTGTAGGATTGATCAAGATTTGAAGAAGAAAACATTTAAACACTAGTGTTTTATTTCTAAAACTTGAAGAACACAAAGAGTTTTTGAATATGTAATAGAATTGTGATAATCTCTTTATAATGTGGAATGATTTGTTATAACTTGTTTCAATTGTGTTTAGAAATGGAAAACTCTCTCCTATATATAGTTTTCCATCAATACACCACGAAAAGGCCCCAATGATTCATGAAAAGTTGATATTCTTCACGAAAAGTCTCCAAAAATGAACCAGAAATTCAAACCTTAATGATCAGAAAATTGAAATGGACGATCGCATAGTACAAAGTTTTTTCCTTGAGTTCCTGAAAGATCGCCCAGGCCAATTTTTCCGATTTTCCATTTTTTCTTCCGTTTGTTTTCGCACTTACTTGATACACTTATATGGATGTTTGGATCGCCCAGTCCAATTCTCCCGATTTTTCATTTTTTCTTCTGATTGTTTTCGCACTTATTTGATACACTTATAAGGATGTTTGATAATTCCAAATCACTCATTATTATATTATTGAACAAAATTACAACAGTTTTCTTGGTCTTCACTGAGAAAACAGAAATCAAATTATGTTTCAATGGTGAGTTTCTCTAAAATCATAGTTAACGGTTCGTTTTCATCTTCAGTGTTCTTGAACTCCTAGTTGGGTTTTCTTGTTTTCCCTCTTCTTAGGGAGAAGTTTTTAGATTATTCAATATGGGTCCGAAATTTGGAGATTAGGACTGAGATTGAATTCAACTATGTTTACTGAGATACGCCACTTTCTCGACAAAATGGGACATCAATTTACAGCAAACGATTTAATCTCTTTTTCGTTTCTTCCCCATTCTGTATTTCAATCCTTATTTATTTATTTTTATCAATTACATAGTTTCTTTTGTCCCTCTGTCTAAAAATCAAGTCTAAAGTTTGTAGTTATGGTAGTTGATCACTTTCAGTATTTGCCATCATTCAGCATGCTCTCATAGTTTGGTTACTTTTTACAATTGTATTACATGTACATAATATGTTTACATATGCATAATGTGGTGAGATATAAATGAGTCAAATTTCTTCAACGAAATTAAAAAAAAAAAAAAAAAAAAAAAACTTTCCCACTCTCTTTTCAACACCTCATGTGTATGTAAACTATTACGTAATTACTTATTTACAAATAGCATTATTACTTCTGGTTTTAATTCTATTTTTATTAAATTGGTTTTATGTGAGAGGAATGAGATAAAAAAATAAAAAAAATAAAAAATTCAGTATTGTCTGAAAGATTGAGATAAGATTCTCTTATCTGTTATTGTTGAAATACTTATTGGAATATAGAACTGGTTCAATTTAACAATGCTATAGTTTTGAATGAATTTGAGCTAGTTTTAGGCCAAATTTTGAACAAGTTTTCTTCAGTCGATATCTTCATAAAATTTTACCCAATAAGCTGATTTTCAAGCTTACAAAAGGATACATTCTTTCCATGCGCAATTGATCTGATTAGCTGATGTAATATTCTACTGAATTTAGAATCATTTCTTTGGCTATTTAAGCCAAGTATTAATAAAATATTTATTATGTTCGTCGCATTATAATCTTTTATTCTCACGTTCTTTTTAAAGCTATATTACAAAAAAAAATTAAAAATAAAAATTTTAAAATTTTAAAAAATTAAATTCTTGTGCTAATAACATGTAAAATTAAGATGAAAAAAGAGAATAATACAAGAGAAATGAAAAATAGTCAAAACTCACGTGTATTGAAAAACCAAAATTCCATATTTACGGAGGCAAAATAATATTGCCATTCATAAATTGTATTAATTTACAACATTAGTGTATTTTTGTTAGTTGAGTTTGATTTTTTTTTTTTTTTTAGTTGAGTTTGATTCTTAATTAATTGTTTTTATTTTTTGGAATATATTTGTTCTTATGCTTTTTACTTTACAGTAAATGATGTTATCTATATCCTTGTTTGATGGAGATTAAAATTAGATTTTTGATATATTTTGATAAATGTTGATGAACTGTGTGGCTGAAAATTGTAATATTCGATTAAAATTAATTGTTGATTTTGACTTAAATTAAAATCTAAATTTTAATTCTTACAAAATAGAGATTACGTATAATAAATTGTTTCTGAAACAAAGGTTATAAAATGCATCCGTGTGGGTTTTCAAGTAGAGAGAGACTATATGTACAAAAAGAGGACACTTACAGACACTCACAAGGGGGGTGGGTGGGTTTTTTTTTTTTACTTTTTTATTGCGCAGGACCCACCCTCATGTGAGAGGGTGTAGGAATGACAACTTGCTTTTTGTATTTTCTTGAATAAAAAGAGTTGAGTTTGATAGATTGTTCGATCCAGCACAAGGCTCTAGTCACCCACTCGAACCACTCCAAAGATAATCTAGTATCAAACTCGACATAATTTATGCTTTTAAACATGGATACATTAAAATAAGTGAAAAATTATAGATCCACGATGCACAAAATACTGATAATTTGGTAAACAAATTTTAAGTTGTTTTCTATTCATTTAAATCGTTACTAATTAGAAATTTTAGTTTCCAATTTCATTTAATCATATGCTATGCCTTTTAACGTTTATTTAGTTAAGACATTATTCAAAAATTTAATTGTCTGCTTCATATTTTATGTGAGAATATTAACGACACTTATGCATAAAGTACGGATATCTTTCGATTTAAATCCAACATTAGTATAAATCTCACAAAGTAATCAACGAAATCCTAGGTAGCATGGAAGCTTTGAACTTATTATCCCTTGTGATGATACTGGTGAAATCATACACACAATTATCAAGTGTTCCAAGTTTCACACAATCTCGTTTAGCGGTTTTATGATCTTGCACTTTTCTTATTCATAAACTTTTAAGAGAGGAACTCCAACTCTCTATTAAAGCGACACCAAGTTTATATAGGTAAATTTCTTGCAGTATATTTGTCACTTTTAGAGATACTTGATCCACCGATCTGAACTTTATTAAGAGTTATATAAACTCAACTCTCCTATTTGTGACAACCAACACTGGGAACCTAGGATAAGGTTTAAAAAGAAAAATAAGTGTTAAATCTATCCACTTATTGAATTACTTGTTGTTATCCTTTGAACCCGAAATATACTTGTTAGTATAGTTATGTAGGGTTGCCATCATGGTGGATTTAATTACGGAGTTTTAACCTCATCTTACTAGTTGTTCGCACTAATTCCCTTGTGAGCATTTAGTAAACGGATCAATCAAATTCTCATTTGACTTCACCTAAGTAAGTGAAATTATTCTATCTTTGATTAATTTCCTCATATAGTCATGATTTAGACTCATATGTCTAGACTTACCATTATACATTTCATCGCATGCTCTACTTAAAGTGATTTGACTACCACACAAGATAGATATTGAAGAATTATTATTTTCTCCCAATGGAATTTCATATATCAAATCCATAAGCCATTTAGATTTTTTTTTCTAGTTTTATCCAATGCCACAAATTCGAATTTCATAGTTGAGTGCATATTTTTTCTTGAATTTCCAAGAGACCGCACCTCCTCCAAGGGTAAATACCCAAAATGAGGTTGATTTATTCTCATCAACACTATATATACAACTAGCATTGGTAAATTCTTCTATTATTGTCGGAAACTTAGAATATTGGAGACCTAGATCCTTGGTTTTCTTCAAATAACCAAGAACCTTTTTGATAGACTTCCAATGTCCTTTACTTGGATTACTAGTAAACTGACTAAGTTTATTAATTGCAAATGCTATGACAGGTCTTGTGCACAACATACATTAGACGCTCGATAGCACTTGCATACTCAAGTTGTGCTATAACTCTTCCATCATTCTTTATAAATTTCAAACTTGAACTTATTGATCACATTCTCAACATAATATGATTGACTTAACATATAACCCCCATTAGTCTTGGTGACCTTGATACCAATATGGTATCCACTTGACCAAAATTTTTCATTTTAAATGTGAAAGATAGAATCCTCTTTATTTCTTTTATACCTTACATTTGATTGTTCACAATCTATATATCATCCACATATAAACAAATGAGCACAATATGATTATCACAGACTTTTGAATATAAGCATTTATCAACACTATTATGTTCAAATTCAAAAGATATTAATGTTAAGTCAAACTTTTCGTGCCATTTCTTTGGTATTTGTTTTAATCCATATAAAGATTTTATTAGCTTGCATACTTTATCCTCATTTCTAAGTAGAACAAATTACTTTGGTTGTTTCATAAAGACCTCTTCATCGAGATCCATGTTTAAGAATGCCGTTTCAACATCCATTTGATGTATATGAAAATCATAGATTGAAGCTAAAGCAAATATAATCCTAATTGATGTTATTCGTGCAACTGGTGCATATGTGTCAAAGTAATATATTCTTTCTTTTTGTCGATATCCTTTAACCACTAACATATCTTTAAAAGTATTAAGAGTACCGTTCGCATTGTACTTTCTCCTAAATACCCATTTGCAACCTATTAGGTTTTTAGTGCGTTGGCAATTCTTTAGGCAAAACGACTATTATAAAATAGTTGTAAAAGTCAATAAGTTATTTGGTTGGTAGTATAGTCCTTAAAGGAGTTCAAGATTAAAGAAGATCACTTATGATCAACGGAATGCAATTAGAAGTGTAAAGAGTATGAAAAAGCCTCATAAGTTATGCTCTAAATTCTCAATTGCAACTTGCAATACATTTTTCACATAGAAAACATTGGAATATGGACAAGGATATTTCTAAAAGAATTCTATCCCTTTGAGTTAGATTTCCAACTCATTTTGAATAATCTCAATCGGATATCGAGAGAGAAAGTTATGATAAATACTGACGGCTGCTCAGCTGTTACTTGCCTGTCGCTAAGCTATTGCTCGAGTGATAATGTTTCCCAAGGAAACCCTAGATCGTGCTTTAAAGAGTTTTGATGGGCCTAGTCTACCTAACTACCTTTACTTTAAATACTCATGCCCTTGCATGTTTTTTGTGTGGTTATTTATTATTCTTTTGCCTCAAATCATTTTTTAGAGATCCAAGAAAACATTCATCCTTTGTGATTTATAATTTTCATTTTTGAGATCATTCAACCACACTTTAGAAAAACATCAAATTGAAAAATCCAAAATTTCCACTTCATAAGTTCTTATTCATGAAGGTATTTTCTCAATAGCTTTCAGAGTTGCTGAAGATTGTCTATACTAGAAACTACTAGTTTGATCCCGAAGTTTTTACCCAGTTAAGGATTTTCTCCGTTATCATATTTTGTGTTATTTACTGCTTTCTATATAACCGCGGCATTCAAACCATAGAATAATTGAATTGATTGACTAACCATGTAAAAATTATTAAAAGTGACTTGTTTCTTATTAATTGTTAATTTTAATTCCGCATTAGAGTTGAACTAGTAACTCTCATGTGATATCAGAGCCTAATAGCGATCATTGACCTAAAATTTTGTCTAGATGAGTCAATCAGTTTATAATTCGGGATCTGAGTGTAATATGAAATTCAGGAGGCTTATGAACAATTATTTGATGAGAGTCTTAAAATTAAGAAGGTGAAGAAAGTCGTGCTTAAAAAAGGTTAATGCACAAGAGAGCCTTATAGCCAAACTTGAGGAGTCGACTAGATGTATGAATGAATTAAGGGTTGAGAAAGAGTCTTTAGATGTTAAAGTTAAATCTCTTACGAGTGATCTTGAAAAATCAAATTCCCAACTTCAAACTTTTTCCAGCGGATCTAAAAAAATTGATAATATAATAGGCCTGAACAAACTTGTTGAGAATAGAAGAGATTTTGACGATAATGAAACAAGTTCTCATACTACTTCATCTTCTAACAATAAGTTTGTACTTGCCTCAAAGCTTAAAGTTCAAAACTTGAAACCTAGAGTTACTTCTAGGTTCATCCCTACATGTCACCATTGCGGTAAGGTAGGACACATAAGATCTAAGTGTCACGAGCTCTTCAATAGGAACATGACCAAGAATGTAGGTATCCGATGACTGAAATTATAGGTACAACATAGGTTTCCTCCATCTAAGGTTCAAAATTTCAAATTTTAGATTGTTCTTAAATTTATTCCTATTTGTTTCAACTGTGGAGAATGAGGACATATTAGGCTTAAGTGTCATAAGATCCTAAATAGAAATAGACATGAGAACTTAAATAGAAATAAAGAGTTTGATAGTCAGATTGACTTCCTTACTAGTCGGTGAGTCAATTGACCGAGTTAATGACACAATTAACTAGGATTAATTCTTTCACTAGGCAAGTTTGGGTGAAGATGAGTGATCTGAAAAATTTTGAGATAGATCATGGTGCTCTTAAAGACAAGAGCATTTGTTTACCTAACTGATTAAGTACTTTGGTGCATACTTGTGCTTTATCACCGTGTTTCATTTAGCATGCATCTCAATTTATTTTATTTTTATTTTATTGCTATTTTTTAAGTTGTTTGATATTTTTTTAAAAAATTTTAAAAAATTGAAAAATAAAAAAGAGGAATTTTTTCTTTAGTATAATATATAATTTAGTTGAACATGTGTGTTGTGATCAAGTATGAGTTTAATTGATATGTTACAGAATATTTTCCATTACGTTGTTTAGGTTCATGTGAAGTACTTAGCATATATTTTTTCATGTACCATCTGTACTACACACACTATGATCTTATGATGAGTTTTAACCGCGTGTGTGAGATTTGTGATAACAGTAATCTGTTTGTAAGGTAACCTTGAACATGAATTGACCTCAATTTAGTTGACCTAAGCACTAGTAAATTTCTCTGAAAAGTAAAATAAAATGTGTCATCTTATACTCTTTTTCGAAGTCTATTTGACTCAAGTAATTAAGCCCGAGGGGTTTCTCATAATGTGATGCCCTATGGTCAATTGATTTGGAGTTATAGGGTCCAAAACTCATTGCAATGGTCATCTTAGTCGTTTAATGGAGAAGAGTCTGCACATAAGATGTTAAAAAGTGAAGAGAAATATGATGAATTTGAAAAGAAAAATATAAATTGTGCGAAAAAAATAAGCTCAAAGTCAGGGGGAGAAAATAATAATATACGTGAAAATGAGTTTTATGTATAGGTCCTATTATGCAGTTTTCGATTTGACTTTCATTAGTAGAGGAATAAACTTATTTAACAGTGATGTTTAGCATGTTCTTTCTTATAAATTTAAGGTTTGGAGTCTTGTTTATAAGGAATTGGTGGCACTTAACACATGAGTCACTTATACAATTTACTCCATTTAGACTTGAACTGGGTATGTGGGAAAGTTTACTAATAATTGATTATGCTTTGCATGCTATCAACTGCATATTTAAGTTATATATATTTTATTTATTTTCCTTCGTCATTTGCGACAAAAAGGAGGAGGGGGGATAAATGGTAGCGAGGGAGAGAGAAAATGTATTTTGGTTGAATTTGAATTTAAATTTAATGGGCGTGAATTTTTTGCATTTGGCATTTTAAGAGAGATATGAGTAAGGGGAAGAGATGATTTATATGATTTTTTTTTTTTTTTGCACTCCAAATCATAATGCATAGCTTGTTGAGTTTTGATGTTTGGTAATATTAATATTTTAGTTGGTGTTTTGATTAACAATAATATTACTTCTCAATTAGCTAGCATATTTATGATAGTTGATTTTAATTGTCATATTACCTGTATCGCGTGCTTTTACACTATGTTTCCGAGTTGTTGATTTCATAAAACAGGTTGAACAAGGAATGCACAAGACATACATTCAAATTTAGTTTTAGTTTGGTAGATTAGTTTTATTTTTACATCCTTAACTTACATTATATAGTTTTGTCAAAAAAATGCCAAAGGGGGAGTTTATTAGGTTTTTATTGTGTTGGCAATTCTTTAGGCAAAATGACCGTTATAAAATAGTTGTAAAAGTAAAGCAGTTATTCGGTTGGTATTATAGTCCTTGAAAAAGTCCAAGATGCTAAGAAAATCACATATGATCAAGGGAATATAATTAGAAGTTTAAAGAAAGTCAAAGAGTCGCACAAGTTATACTCCAAATTCTCAGCCGCAATTTTCAATGCACTTTTCACATAGGAAAAATTGGTATAAGTGTAACGCGCCTGAAAATTTAAAAAATAAAATTTGTTCTATATATTATGTTTTTGAAAGTTGAGGGACTAAAATAAAGTTTTAAATACTTATATTTTCGGGTCAAATATTTAATTTTTGATAGAGTGACGAAAAATATATCAATATGGGTCTCGTTGAATACCTCGTTTTTAATCATGAAAATAGACTCGAGAAAAAGTTAATTCGGATAAGTAGATCTCAAGACATTGAAGTTTAAAGAAAATTATAATTTATAGACGCTATATCGAATGAAATTCCATGAGAGATAGTCACGTGTAAAATGGAAGTGGGATGAATATTTTATTATAATT
>CAIGRB010038393.1:17522-27742 GCA_903798255.1 Fraxinus quadrangulata
CGGGTCGATTGGAAATATGGCGGGATGGTGCAGCGGACTGCCAAAAGATTTCGACCGACAAGAATATTAAGTTTTACTGCTTTTTAAATTTATTAGTTTTTTTGAGAATGTTTAAATTAATTTTAGACACAATTTATGATTCGAATTTAAATTTATAAATATTTTGTTTATTTAAAATTTTAACGTTCCGCATTTTAAGTAAATGAAATTATGTTTTGTAACATCTCAAGATGTATGAAATTTTGGGGCGTTACAATAAGGATAAGGCTATCTCTAGAAGAATTGTAGCCTTTTGAGTTATATTTTCAACGCATTTTGAATCAACTCAATCGGACATCAGGAGAGAAAATTATGATAAAAATACTGACAGCTGCTCAGCATTTGCTCACATGTCGCTGAGCTGTCGCTTGAGTGACATTGTTTCCCGAGAAAACCCTAGTTCGCATTTTAAAGAATTTTAATGGGCCTAGACTACCTAACAACCTTTCACTATAAATACTCAAGTCGTTACACGTTTTTTTGTGTGATTTTTTATTATTCTTTTATCTCATATCATTCTTTAAAGATTCAATAAAACATTAATCCTTTGTGATTTATCTTTTTCATTCTTGAGATCATTCAACCAGACTTTGGGAAAATATGAAATTGAAGAATCCAAAACATCGATTTCCTAAGTTCATATTCATGAAGGTACTTTCTTAATAACTTTCAGAGTTGCTAAAAATTGAGGGAGGTTGGATAGCAAACACAAGAAGAGTACAAGAACAAGACGTTCTTGGTAGTCCACATGAGATAGACAATTGTAAAAGATCGGGAGTAGGTGTGAGTGAAGCACGTACCAGTGAATCTTGGAGATTGCAGGAATTAGATTAGCGAGTCTAGTGAATTTTCTAGGCTGGATCATACTATAAGTTCACATTGTCTATATTAGAAACTACTGATTTGGTTCTGGAGTTTTTACTCAATTAAGGGTTTTCTCCGTCATCATATTTTGTGTCATTTACTACTTTCTATATAACTGCCATATTCAAACCATAGAACAATTGAATTGATTGACTAATCATCTAGAAACAATTAAAATCGTCTTGTTTCTTATTAAGTGTTAATTTTAATTCCGCATTAGGATTGAACTAGTAACTCTCCAAACCTATATGTTTTGATTCAGGTGGTAAATCAACTAATTTCTAAGTGTTTTTTACATTATTGAATCAATTTAATCATTTACAGCATCCTTCCAAAATGTGTTATCTCTAGATGACATTGCTTATTAATAAGTTTTAGTATCGATTTCCACTTGAAGAACATACGGGGTAGTTCTTGTGACACTCTTCTCATTTCCATCAACTAAATAGAAAGAAATAAGTTGAGAGTGTAATTCATCCGGTCCTAATACTTTCTTCTTTTAAGCTCTTTTGCTTCTGCAAAGTTCACGTAACACAACATCCTCGGAAGATGTTTCTACTTGTGATCTTGTAGGGCTAGGAATCTCCACTTGAGATTCCATTAGAAAATTATTATCTGAAGATAACGTATTCTAATAGACCTCTACTTCATTGGATTCAACAATAACATTGGTTTCCAAGTTTAATGAACAATATGCCTTGCTATTTTGGGCATATCATACAAAAGTGTATTTGATCCCTTTGGGACTCAACTTAGTCCATTTAGGATCCACGTTCTTACCATAAGCAAGACACCCCTATACTTTGAAATAAAAAATGTTCGATTTTCTCCCTTTCCACAATTCATATGGAGAAACCTTAAATCTTTAGAAGGAATCCTATTAACTATGTGACACGCACTTAATAAAACTTTACCCCATAAGTTAGATGACAACATTGCATTTATCATTTCAACTAGTGTACTATTCTTTCTCTCAGCCAAAGCATTTTGTTCAGGTGTTCTAGGTGCACTACATTAATGTATTATGCTATGTTGTTCACAACAAAAATTAAATTCACTAGAGAAATATTCACTGCCACTATCACTTCTGTTGATTTAATCTTTCTATTTAATTGATTTTCTACTTCGACTTTGTATATCTTAAACATGTTAAAAGCTTCATCCTTATGTTTCATCAAGTAGATATAGCAAAACCTAGAATGATCATCTATGAATGTTATGAAATATCTATTATCTCATCAACTTAACATTCCATTTAATTCACATATATCGGAATGAATTAAGTCTAGTAAATTAGATTTCCTTTCAACACTATGAAAATATTTCTTAATCATTTTAGACTTAACACATAATTCGCATTTATTATATTCTATGTTTTCACATGAAATTATTTCGGTTTTAATCATTCTTTTTAAAATAGAAAATCCAACATGTCCTAGTCTATCATGCCATAAGGAAATAGACTCAACAAAATAATTAGATTTGTAGTTTTATTTATATTATTGTCAATAATACAAAGTTTGACCATTCCATTAATAGAATAGTATTTTTCCAACAAATACACTATTCTGGGAAAGTATAAGTTTATTTCTGATTTTCCTAACAAATCACCACTTGCATGATTTCTATTAATATCCGGTACATATAATACATTTATTAATGTGATCTTCTTTCCAAATGTAAATTGTAAGTCAATGCTTCCCTTGCCAACAACCATTGTTTGAACTTCATTCCCCATTTAAATGTATTCTTCATCCATTTCTTGATAGATATTGAAAAGGATCTATCATAGCACACATGTATGGTGGCACAAGTATCATACCACTATCCTCGAACCTTTCATTTAACCGGATTTACAATGCTCACGGTAGCGATGATGTTGTCAATGGAGTTTATCTTGTCTTCTTGCATTGGTTGTTTGCGATGTCTACAATCTCCAGCATAATATCCGAGTTTACAACACATATAACAAGAAACTTTGAATTTCTTCTTGTTCTTGTTATCTTTGTTGGGATTTGTGGATTTCCTCTTCTTGGAATCCTTATTGTATTTATTTGGTTGATATACGGTGTGCTTTGAAAGTGCCCTCATGAGAATATTAATTCCCATCTCGTGTCCTTGACTCTTACTCAATTCGAAGATGTTTTTGAATTTCTTCCAAGAATAATCGTGGGAGTAATGAAGGATTTTCTTCCTATAACCTTTCCATGAAGATGACAATTTCATAATGATTGCACCAACTTGGAATGTTTTGGGAAGATCTATTTTCACAGCTTTCATTTTATTGATAATGATGTGCAACTCATGGACTTGTCCTAACAAAAGCATATTATCCAAAAACCTAAAAGCAAAATACTTAAAAAAATAAGAAACATCTTAGTACCTTCTTCCTCAGCCTTGTATTTGGTTTTCATCTCCTTTGTTGATGTGTTATTTGTGTAGAGATCATAGAGGTGATTGGAGAGAGAGTTCAGAATGTGTCCTTTACATATCAATTCATCTTCTTCTCTCTTATTCCATTCTGCCCTTGTTTCATCGGTGTCATTTAGGGTTGGTTTCGACAATGGTGCCAAGTTTGGATTCAAATTATAAAAGATCGTTAAGGTTGTAAGAAGAAACATCAATTTGTCCTTCCATCTTGTAAAGTTCCACCCATCGAAACATCAATCCTTACAAGGTCTTGATTTCATATTTATCGTAGCAATGGTTGTCTCATTCTCCATGTTGAATTATCATTCGAAATTGTTGAACAAAGTTGATGAAGAACGAAAATAAAACCAGCAACAAAATCTCCAAATGGAATATTTGAATACGATTATGAATCATTTCCTCAAATGATATTCGTCACCACCAGGGTAAGTGCTTGAATATTTCAATGGCAAATAGTTTGCAAGAGTAAACAAATCTTAATTCAAGTATGAATCAAGTAATCAAAACTTGGAAATGAAACTTTGAAGAACAATATAAAAACAGGGGTTGATCTTTGATTTTGGATGTTGATGAATGAATTTGATGTTTTTAATATATTTTCAATTATGAAAATCACTCATATATATAGTATAACAATCACCATGAACGAAAAGGTGCAAAAACCAAGTCAAAGGGTATAAAACTATTCAAAACGACACCAAAATTAAAAACCTTAACGGGCAAATTTTTGTACTGGGAAAATCGGGCGCCTACCCAGATCAACAAAATGGTTATTGTAATTGCAATAGGCCGCAAGCCTTAAGCTTGGGCGGCCATTTTCTATTATCACTATTTATTGTTCTCATTTTGTTTTTGCTTGTTTTTCTCATGTCTAACCATTTCCATCACTTCCAAAATCACTTCCCATTGTTAATTTGAAAAATATCCTACAATCCCCCACTTTTTCAAATATAAAATGAGTACAAACTCTAGTTTAACGACACTTATGTATAAAGTTTGGATATCTTTCGATTTAAATTTAACCTTGGTATAAATCTCACAAAGTAATCATCGAAATCCTTATTGTCATTTTGGGGTAATGCAAATACATCTACTGTAGGCTATATATTCTCTCCTCTAGAGTTAGAATTTTTGTTGATAAAGTTATATGTTTGATTTTATTTTTAGTTTGGTTTTTATTGATTGTCCTTATCGAGCAATTTCGCTCATATATTTTGTCGGTGTTCGAACATATTTGGCTCGTGTTATAAAGCTTCTCCCATGTTCAAATATCATCGATTAATAATTTGTCCAAACACGAGTGGGTCCAATATCTGTTGTCCGTTTCAAAGGTACAAAAAACAAAGTCAACAGGGTTTTCTTTGTCCGATGAAGGAAACAAGTTGAAAAAAGATATATTTGAGGTTGTAATGTGTTTGAAGGATTGACAAGATACATACTACCAAATAAAAGATAAGATGGTTAGGTCATTTATTGAAGATTTTCGCCAATTATAACATTCATGAATTTTTTGGTAGACTAACTTCTATATTTATTACTATACATTGAAATTTGACTTTTTCTTTTCAAAGAAATTGTACACAAAATACTCATTCGTGTACAATTTTAACTACCTTTACTTATTGTAATCGCTCTATAGCCCAAATAGAAGATGAGGATCTTTACAATTTTATAAGTTTTCACGTTTCTAATTTCTTTTCAAATTTATGTCTTGATTATTTTGAAAGAGTGAAGTATAATTTTCTAGAAAAAAAATTGTGAGCTAGCTTGGTTTGCCCTACCAAGGGGGCGAGCTCGTGGAGCAATCCAAGCCCAAGTTCCTTGAAGTGAGTTGGCTCTCCCTACGGGCAAGCGTGATTCTGCCCTGTGCGACGAGTTGAATGATTCGACTTGTGTCAACTCGACCCACTTAACGCTCCTAATTTGAATTATTACTTTCAATAATTTTGACTTTTAAGATTGAATTGGAAACTCAAATATATGTCTATATTAGTTGAAATTGAAAAAAAAAAAAACAGAATTCGGAATTGATAAGCAAGTGTAGAAGAAATGATTAATTTTCACTTCTCAATTACAAAGTACAAAGGTTGTATATATATAAGGTTTGGAGTGGTGAAGAAGTAAAAAGAATGTGGTTAGTGTGTGATGTACACTTGAGAATCAATGTAGCTACAACAACCAATTGTGGTCCTATAGGTGCACAATAGCAGCTCTCAGATTTAGCATGAACATTGCTAGTCTACATGCATCTACTGGAAGTTGTCACAAGCCTCATGTATAAATTTTAACATCTCCCTCAAGCTGGACTTTATTCCTTTACCCGACGCTTGTCCTTGAGAAATAGAAATCTGGTTTGAGCAAGAGGTTTCGCCAACAAATCTACAATTTGGTCTGATGATGGAACGTATTGTATTTTCAACTTTCCTTCAAGAACTTTATTCCTGACAAAGTGTATATCTATTTCAATATGCTTTGTTCATGCATGGTAAACTGGATTAGAGGCTAAGGCACTTGTACTAAGATTGTCACACCATAGGATAGGGAATGAGATAGGCTGTAACTTGATTTCTTTAAGCGATGAATCAATCTAAGTTATCTCAGCAGAGGCGACATAATAACCGGTTGTCAATCTTCTCTCATAAGGGCATGAAGCTCAATCTGTATTAGTGAACCCAGTGATATCTATTTTGTCACTTCTTTGGATCCATAAGCCTTGTTCAATTGTTCCTCTTACTAAAGATCTTCTTTATCACCTTCCAATGTATATCTGAAGGAGTTTGTAGGAATTGACTCAACTTGTTTACCGAAAATTTATATGAGGCTGTGTATGTCCTAGATATTGCAGTCCACCTATTGCACTTCTGTACAAGGAAAGGTCTACCATTTTCTCACCTTCATTCTTGGAAATGTACTTGCCTACTGACATAGGTGTTGCACAAGGTTTAAGATGCTCAAAATTGAACCTTTTTAATAAGTCTTTTATGTACTTAATCTTGAGTGAGGTGCATTCCTGATTCATACCTTCTTACATCAATTCCAAGAAACTGATGTAGTTTACCCATATCCTTTAGTGCAAATTGTGTGATTAGTTTGTCAATGAAGCTTTGCACTACATTGTGATTATTGCCAGTAATTACTATATCATTAACATGTACCAAGGAAAAAATCACTCGCCTCTGATTCATATAAAAGAACAGGAAGCTGTCTACCTTGGACTTAGTAAACTGCCACTCTAAAAGTATCTTTTTCAACCTTTCATACAATGCTCTAGGTGCTTGCTTGAGTCCATAAAGAGCCTTTTCAATTCCGCATACAAAAGTAGGATTGGCCTTGTCAACAAAACCTTTTGGCTGGTTCATATACTCTTCTTCATTTAGCTTTCCATTCAAGAAGGTATTGCTAATGTCAACTTGTCTAACACTCCAGCCCTTCAAGACGACAAGTGAAATAATTATTCTTAGGGGAGATACTTTTATTACTGAACTAAAGGTTTCATGATAATCAACACTTGAAGTTTGTAGGAATCCTTTTGCAACAAGCCTGGCCTTGTATTTCAATACTTTCCCTTCAATAACTCATTTAAGCCTGAATACCTACTTGTTTCTTATCACATTCTGAATGACCAATGGTGGCACTAATTTCCAAGTCTTGTTTCTTATCAAGGCTCTGTATTCATCCTCCATTACTCATCTCCAATTTTTGATGGACAAGGCCTCAGGTACATCATTTGGTTCAGCACTGCTTAGATTAACTTTGTATTATTTGCATTGAGTTGAGTGGTTTAAAAATATCAGCTTTACTTCTGGTAATCATAGGATTCTCAACATTCTATCTACTCAATTCTGCCTCACATTGATTTAGCTCACCATTCATTTCAGTCTGCTCTATCTCAACATTTTCAGTTCTTTCTTGACTTTCAATTTGAGTATGTTCATTGCTTGTCTCTGAGTTTTGATTCTCATTCACTTTAGGTGTCTCATTTTCAAACATTTCTAGTTGATTAGATATATGAGATGTTGCTGGTAGAGTTGCATCAGCACTAGTTGAATCAGTTGAGCACGTTGAATCAAAGTTTAGAGAACTATGAAAGGATAGATATTGAATAATGGTTTCAGATTTTGGTAAGTTATTGCTTTTGTTGAGAAAACCAGGTTGGAACGAAAATTCCTTTTCATTAAAGACTATATACCTGGATATGTAGACTCTACTAGTTGGACTGAAACACTTTTAACCTTTATGTGAGTTACTGAACCTAAGGAATATACATTTTGTAGAATAGAAACTGAACTTGTGATCTTGATAAGGTCTTAGGCAAGGAAAGCAAGCACATCCAAAACTTTTAAGAAACTTGTAGTCAGTTTGCTTATTATTTAGAACTTGAGAGGGTGACTTCATCTTAAAAACAGGTGTAGGTAATTTGTTGATGAGTAAGCTGTGAAAAGACTTCCACCAATAACGCAAGGGAATGCTAGCTTGAGCAAGGAGAGTTAGACCAGTTTCAGTTATATGTCTGTGTTTTCTTTTTGCTCTACCATTTTGAGCTGATGTGTGAGGACATGAAAGTCGCATATCAAAGCTAGATTGTTGAGCTAAATCAGCAAAAGCCCTAAACTCACTCCCAATCTGATTGAAGTGCCTTTATTTTCCTGTTAAACTTGTTTTCAACTTAATTTTTGAATTGAGTGAACAAGTTTAAAGCTTCTGATTTGTTTCTCATGGGATATATCCAGGTGTATCTACTATAGTCATCAATGAAGAGAATGTAAAACCTAAAACCAGAAGTTGATTGTATAACGAATGTGAAGTAGAAGGTTTGAATGGTAGGGAATGTGATTTACCAAGTTGATTGGCATCACAAAATTGACTAACTTCATTTACATCAAGTTTTTCATTACAAGATTTGAGCACTTGTGACATCATAGGACTTATAGGATATCTAAGCCTCATGTTTCACAGTTTTAGTTTGGACTCATATTCTATGACACTTCTGGACTCTTTAGACTCACCAACAAAAACTGAAGAGTTGAACTTATTTGAGTGGACAAACTCTTGATAGGGAGACCTCTTAAGTTGATCTGGGTGTTCAATATGATACAAACCATCCTTAAGCTTTCCTTTCAGTAGCACCTCCTTCGTCTATTTTCCTTGATAGCACAAAAATCAGAATGAAATTCCATAAATATGTTATTATCAGAAGTTAACTATAAGGCACTTATCAGATTTTTCGTGATTGAAGGTACCAATAGCACATTACTAAGAACCAATGACTTGTTATTCTTTGTGCTCAAGTGATTAGTGCCAATGTGAAAGATGTGAAGCTTGTTTCCATTACCAACAGTAAGATCGTCCTTCCCATCATACTCATGTGCCTCAATCAAATTCCCTTTGTCAGCAGTGACATGATTGCTTGCTCTTAAATCTACAAACTAAGCTGGGTCTATAACAGTTCTTGATGAAGCTATAAGGGTAGCTCGTCCCGAGGAGTTGTTTTAATAGTGGTGATCAGGTTTGGTACCCATGTACCTCTCATCATAACAATTAAAACATTTCTCTGCTGAATGGTTGCTCATTCCACAGATTTGGTACGGTCCTTGCTTGCAATTTGCGTGCCTCGTTTACCTCTAATTCAACCTCTCCTGTAGTTGATATTTCTTCCACCATAGTTAGACCTTCCTCATCTGTTTGATCTGTGAAAAAAATTTGCTAAGGCTTGACTTAAGTTTACTAAGGCTAGGATATTTTTCACATCATTAAGGTGTTCAATTCTACTCTCATAAGTCATGATTATAGACTCCAATTCATGTTAGGAGATGGACTCTTTGCTGTTGATTTGAACTACAATATGAGTATATTCTTCATCTAATCCAGCTAACACTTGAGTAACAAGATCACTGTGAGGAATACTTTTTCCAGCAATTTCAAGGTTGTCTGCTAGTTGCTTGACTGTGTTCAGGTATTGATCAACACTCACTGATCCTTTCCTTGTCTTTTGAAGTTCACTGATGAGAAAGGTTTCCCTTGATTTGTTCATAGCTCCAAAACTCTCCTGAACTGCATTCCAGAGGTTGCACGAGTTTGAGGATCCCATCACTCTCATGGCGATATGTGATGTCATTGATGAATATTGCCAACCCATCAATAGTTGATCAGTAGACATCCACTTCTCATACTCAACATTTGAAGTCATTTCAACGGTAACACGAGCAGGACCAGTGGTTTGTGTTGCTTGGAATTCTGCTGGAAAGCCTTTAGTTCCTGTGATGAAGCCTTCAAAATTATGTCTCTTGATGATTGGCATAACCATATTCTTCCACAACAGAAAGTTGTTCCTGTCAAGCTTTACTGGTGGAACTTGAGTGAGGCTTATCCCAAACGATGGCATCTGATTTCCTCCCAACATTGAAGGGATCAGTGTGCTTGAGGCTAGCAGAGTTGATTGTGCATTGTCATTAGATCCGATGTTAGCCATTGATAGCTTTGATACCAAGTTGAAATTGAATAAAAAACAGAATTCAGAACTAATAAGCAAGTGGACAAGAAATGATTAATTTTCACTTCTCAATTACAGAGTACAAAGGCTGTATATATACAAGTTTTGGAGTGGTGTGTGATGTACACATGAAAATCAATATAGTTACAATTGTTGGAAATTTACTTAATTATGCGCAGCGAAAAATAAACAATTTCAATTCCCATACAAGGATCTGCTTTGTATTTAGATAGAAACTGTGATAGAAATTATATCTTTGATGAGTTCTGCAAACTCATTTGCTTTTTCTTGAACTCCAACGATCACGATCTGCAATCCAAGCTGTCCAATTGTCCAGCCTCCAATAGTAATCCACACAGAGAACAAGAATGACGGCTAGGGTTTCTTTTCTTGTGCT